>CAXAMN010001091.1:384382-406574 GCA_963970005.1 Durusdinium trenchii
TGTGTGATCTCTGTGTGTGTTGTCTCGGTATGTGTTGTCTCGGTGTGTGTGATTCTCGGTGTGTGTGATCTCTGTGTGTGTGATCTCTGTGTTGTGATCTCTGTGTGTGTGGTCTCTGTGTGTGATCTCTGTGTATGTGGAACGCGTAGCAGGAGGCGCGGAAGAAGTGAAGCGGAAGAAGCGGGATGAGACATAGAAAAGAAGAACCCCACACTAAGATGTGGGGAAAAAACAACCGACAGCCTACACAGTTGCCTACACAGTTGCCTACACAGCCCAGCGACAGGCGGCTGGAAAAACACGGGTGTTGCGGTCAAGTCGTCTGCGTTCCGCGTCGCCCATGCGACTCGATGGCCTCGACCCTAAACCGCCACCCGCTCACCCTCTGAGCTCAGAGGCAGCTACCAGGCGGATCAGAAGCCTCATCCGGTGGGTCCAAATCGAAAAAAAGTGGGGTTGTCGACTTGTCAATGGGCTCAATGGGTGGATCCCCGTCGGTCGAAAAGGGCCAGTTAGACCGGGCGTTCGTTTCGAAAAGACTGTGCAAAAGAAGTTCAAAGTTCCATCTTGGGGAGCTGTAGTGGCTCTTTTGAAATTGAATGTTTTCTCCAAGACTGTGGATGGTTACTTAAAAACACAGGTCACCTTTGATGGCTGCGGGTTTGGGTCATAATCTCATATGCCTAGGTCTCCAACTACCTCCGCTTAGAAGATGGGTAGGGTGCGTCAAGGAGGTCTAAGCACCGAACCTGAGCGGCCAGAAGCCCATCGGGGATGTTTGAATCGCATTCGAACCGCCCAAAGTCCACCTGAAAGTCGAAGTCTATGGCCTTGTTACTAGCAGCGTCGACGTATGTAGTAGCTTCTTGTTACTAGTAGCGATGCCCGTCCTTGCTAGTACGAGTAATTAGTAGCGTTCTTGCTACTGGTATACCATGCCCTTGTGACTGTAGCGAACTCTTGTTTTCATCCGATTCCTTCCTTCCCATCGATGCAGTCGACGACGGACGACTCTTCCTTACCCCATCCGGTCACGGGCCGAAGCGACCGGAGTAAGTTCAGCGCCCGCCCCCGAACCGACCGACACGTCGGGGATAGACAACACCTCCGCTCGTGAGACCGGAACCAACCGACTCTTCGGATGAGGTGTCTCTTAGTTCACAACGCTGCGAGGATTCTGCCCAAGCCATTCTGCCCATTCTGACCATTCAAGAAGTTGCAAAAAAGAACGTCAGGAAAAGCAACATCATGTTGGGTGAAAGCATCATCCCAAGTGAAATCTACCAACAGCTCTCGTATTTTCTTCCAACCCATCGGTCACCAGAGCCTTAGGGCCGTCAACTTCGAGCCTCGCGCTCTCCTAGCCCCAAACCTGTGGCTCACATAACTTATATATAATACCCGTCGATCCTTGCTGTCGAGTCCCGACACGTTGGGGGCTCCAAAGCTAACAAATCCATGCACGCGAAACCCCACGCTGGCCACCGGTCCATGCCAAACGGTCCACCAACTGGTTGAAACCCCACGGCGCGGACGATGCGTTTTGCTTTGTTTGTATCGAGACACTGGTAGACCTCATCCAAATACATGATGCGAAGCATTTGTCGTTGGCGGCGGTCAAGCTTCCACTGATGGCCTTAGTGATGCCCTAGCTACTAGTCGCTTCTTGTTACAAGTAGAAAGGCCCTATTGTAACTAGTAGCTGCTTGTTACTAGTAGTAATGCCCAGAGCTACTAGTAGCTTTGCAGCAAGCTTCCACTGGTGGCCTCAAAAACCAACGTCTAGACTTGGATTGAGTATTGATTTGTTTTTCTCGTGTGAGAAAATATCATTACTCAATTCATCCTCGCGCCACCGATGTCTGTGCTGCACCCGATGTCGCTTCGACATCGGTCGGCGGGAGACATCCAGGTGTTCCAAATCCGCATAATCGACGTTCAAACAAAGAACAGGATCATTCGAACCAAAGGAATCAGTTGGTAAACGATGTAAAGCATTGATCTGGATTGGACATCGACCCCGATTGAAGTATCAGTCCCACAATCAAGATCCAACTCACTCTGGACAAAGTCCTTCACCATCTGTAAGGGATCTTGCTTCTATTCTGTCTGCCAATACCTCTATAGGGAAACTTCCTCTGGTCACCACCACTATCAAATCCGTAGAAATTGCTCCGTAGCAGCTGCCGCAAGGTGCCTCTCCCTCTCCCCCTCTTTCTGCTCTTCTTTCTCAATCTATTTGCCTATCGAGAAATGCACAAACATGTCTTCCATCTCCTCTTGAACACGAGGAAGTTCGCCAACCGCTCCACCTCTGCACCGATTCCTCGGGGCCCCAGCCACACGCACAAAACTCCGCGTGCACGCATCCACAGGTCCGTCGAGTTCCAGCTACTTCAAAGCCGCAGTGGTGGCTCAACACTGGCTGCGCATGCCGCCCGCGCGGCCGTTGGATCGACCAAGGAAGGAGGGCTTTTAGAGGCTGGCGGATGGGATGGGGGTATGAAGCATGAAGCTCCCCATGAGTGCAAAGCCGAACATCAATGAACCCTAGCCGGGACCTCACTTCCTCAAAGCAACCTGGATGACTGGCAGGGGCCATGACTGGGGCAGGGACTGGGTGAGACACCCGGTCTGCGCGGGTCTCGGCATGAGTCTATATAGAGATCATCTCCAGTCATCTTCTATATGGATAGAAGCAAAGTCCATCGGATGACAAAAGATCCACATAAAGACCCACATTCAGCAAGGTTGGGACCTCAGTTTGTTCAATGTTCAAATTAACAAACTGGATGTGTATCGTGTCTATGTGGAACACACAATCCAATGTGTGACCAAGTGTTCCATCGACGAAGTGTGGCAATAACCATCCCAGTCAAACATCGCACCGGCCAAACATCATCCACACCTATATCGGTTTCGCTGGTCCTCACTGGAAAGTACTGAGTTAATGGAAACTGTGTAAGAATGTGCACACTTTCTGAGGCTCAACACATTCAAAGTGACCATTCCTCCTTCGTTCGTCAGTCAAGCTACGATCTTGCAAAGCTTCTTTCGTCCGGAACACCTTCATTTAGACTGTTCTAAGTTGGTCCCTTCGTGTAACCCCCCACATCTGTCCCCTTCCACCGAACTCCATGTTGATCCGTCGCCCACCTTCCACGGCTTTCTGTTGGCGTGCTTCCCTTGCATTCACATCGACAGCGGACTCCAATACCGGACCTCGAGATAGAAGCAACTTCAAAAGACTGAATTCTTCCACTCAGTGATCATGCACTGGCTGCACTGGTTTCGTTTGTTGCTTCAGTCTTTTGGACGAATCCTGGCATAAAAGGGCAGGATTAAAAAGAAAAGGATTGTTCCAAGGAGTATTGTCATGGTGGACATCCCGAAGAAACCAAACCGAGGGGGCAAATGATTCTGGAGTAGTTTCAGCTCTGGTATAGCCTCCAAAGCACAATGCTCCATTCTCAACTCGCATTCTCGACCCAAAAGCCTGGTTGGCAGCCGAAAGCCCAAGTGTCCCACCAATCAAAAGGGACCTCGTTAGGACCTCGTTCCAAAAATTGTACAGGTCCCCTGTATTATTCCACTGTGTTTCAAAACAGCAACCACTGTGGAGCCAGGATCAGCCACTGTGCTTTCAGGACCCGTCCTCCCTCCGGTCGCCAAAACGCCGCGGCACGGCTCAGTGGGGGCGAAGATTTACTGCGCTGCACTCGGTGCTCCTCCGGAACTGGCCACTCCACGGTCAAGAAGGTGCGCCTGAACTGGACACTCCGAGAGTCGGAGCTGATGACGATTCCGAAGAGATCGACCATGTGATCACATGACCTGCAAAGCTGGAGTGTTTGTGGTCGAAAAAATGGCGACTCTGAGGTGTGTCTTTTCTGTGACAAGCCACCACGTGTACGAAAGCTCTCTCCACCAAGTTTCAGGACAAAATGTCCACATATCGTTCTTGTTAATAGTAAGAATGCTCCTATAGTAGCTTCTTGTTACTAGTAGTAGGGCCAGGAGACCCTAGTGGCTTCTTGTTCCTAGTAGCGATGCCCTTTGCCCCTATGCCCTTCCGTTTTTCCTGCACCGAAAGATGCTGCGCCTGTACTCAAGCTGCAGGCGTGACGACATGCTTGAAATTAAATACTGTTGAGCACACCGTGGAGCGCTGCCTTTGCAGCAGGAGCCCACGTCACGTCGGTTTGCTTCAACGGCTGCAGACAGGCGGTCAGCTACCGCGACACGTAAAAACACACACTCCGGGGTCGAAGATTGACCGCACCAAGTGGAGTGAATGCATTGGCGAACGACTTAGATACTGTGGTGTATCCTATTACCAGTAACAGTGGATGATGATGGTTAGGTTGCAGGCCTTGCTCAAAAATCGCAGTATATAGTAATTGTTTAATAACTTACAGGTTTACTGGGACAGACCCAATAGATACTTGGTCCTCAACTTGGGAGCTGTGAAGAACCCGGGAATCATGATGGTGTGTCATGCTTCTTGCTTCTGCAAACAAGTGGAATATAGTGGAACATAGTGGAACATAGTGGAACAGTGTGCAAGCGGTAGACATCAAAGCATCCGGCAAGTCTGATGTTTGCGCCAGAATCCAAGACGAAGAAGAACATAGACAAATTAGTGGTACGCTATTGTTTGTTAAACATTATCCTGGTATTTTTTCTTTAGATGACTTGGAACTTCGCTCATGAGTCCTGGTAACCTCGTGACACTTAGATCTTAGATGCCGAGCTTGTCGGCGGACGACAGCGTGCGGCGATTGGTCGGGCCAGAAGCCAAACGTTTGGAGTCTTAGATATGAATCAAGAAGGCATGAGGACACAGAGATTTGAGTCTAAGAGGTTTAGGTGATACATATCAATCCACTCCTGTCATGATATGTATCAACCGCTTCGGAAGTCCCTTCGAAATGGTCGTCAGCTGACGTTTGGCTTGACGGTCTGAACACCAACATCTGCCAAGATGCCAAGAAAGCTCATGGCGGGCAGACGAAGTGACATAGACGAAGGATCTTTGGAGAAACGTTGATTCTATCTTGCAGACTTATGAATCTATGAACCACCCCCCATTGACGTCGATTCCTTGGAAGCAAAACAGCTCTTGAGAAAGGCACTCCAATCTCTCAACCAGGAGAAGCCCAGATCCTTTGCTTTAACTCTGAGACAGCTCAATCGTTGAGAGTGGGTGTTGGAAACAAACGTGAATCAATCTGAATGCGGCCACTTCATGATCACTACCATGATCTGTATTTGACACCCCTTGTCTGTTGACTTCCTTGGAGCATGCTGCAGCATGGATGTGTTGCTGATCACAAGAAGTTGATGGAAAGAACATGAACATGTCATTCGAGCTGCTCCCAAAACCTGCTCCCAACGGTGCTTTGTCGTCGTTTCCATCTTCCGAAACCGTCTATGATTGGCAAACAAGACAGTGCTTTTACGATTCATTGTTGTGATTACAAACACCTACAGTCCATCTCAAATACTTGTTACCTTCTTTTGAAGCTGCTTCCCTTTACAGTGGTTTAGCTTCATCTTTCAGATTCAGCCTAAAAAGACCACCGTGTTGGCATGTATGACTGGCGCTTTCACAACAAGCCTCCCCAAGTCTGAGCAATCCCTTAATTTGAGTTGCATGTTGCATGTCCATCCTACCCTACACACTACAGAACAACCTCCGCATCAAGACTTCAAGCTCGACGGTGCCCGCAATAACGCCAAACAATGCCAGCAAAGAGGAGTGAAACGCCTAGCCACAGTAGAATGGCTGCAAGTCCTCCGAAATAGGCTCCCAATGCTCCAGCGGCGCCAAGCATGGATAGCATACACCCGAGAAGAACTATTCCCAAGGTCTGAAACCCAGATGCACATGACGATCTGGGTGTGGCCCACGACTCGCAAAGGAAGATCATCAGCAATAGGACAGCGGGGAGCCAACAAAGAGCAAAACAAAAGATATAGCTCAGACTGTAGCGCAAGATCGCTTCCCATGACTTGTTGACCTTGATGAAGGCTAGCACACCTTCAAAACAGGTGGTCACCGCTGGCGTGGCCAGTATGCACATGTATCCAAATGGAAGGCTCCCAGGAGCCTTCATGGGTTCCAAGACATCTTGCCGCAAGGGTCCTCGCACGTACTCCGAAAAGGCCTCCAAGCTACCATACCACTTCACGATCGCGGCATGGATGCTGGTGCGGTCCGACTCATTCAAGCATTCGACTTGATGAACATCAAATTCCTCCATTCCAGTAATCAAACTCCTCTTGGAGACGTAGCTCAAGCGCAAGGCGTGAATTAGTGCACATCCTCCTGACACCAGCAGCAGCATGGTGATGAGAAACCACGCAGTGTTCAGCCTCAGAGTTCGGGAGATCCACCAGGCGAAGTTCAACCTGAGTGACGGTGGATCTTGGTGCGTCCTCAACGAGGAGTCATTCTGAGTCCAAAAATCACAAGATATCCCAGGAAAAAGGTTGAAGAATGTTGAAGAAGCTTGAAAACCAAATTTTTTAAACAAAAATGAATATATCATGTCACGTCACGTGTAGAGCCACATGAAGATCTGCAGGGTGGATGCCTCCACGAAGACGGGCGCAAAGGAGATCTTTCCACCGGGCTTCATTTTGCGATAGGCTGCGAGCTCGAAGATGCACCACAACCTTTAGAGGATCGAACATGTAGATGCAGATGGAAGAAGAGTGGAGCGACACGGGAGTGTGACACGGAGCATGAGTGACACTGGGGATATATATACATATATATGCATAAATAGAATAGTTATTAGCTATATATATGTGTATATATTATAACCCACTCTAAAAAAAACATCTTTGTTTGACACAGAAAATCCGGAAGGCATGAGCCATTGAAATGGAAAGTGAAAAGAAACAGCAAACAAAAAGAAACAAAGCCTCCGGGGCAACCCTTCGGATCAGAAAAATTACTCTATTTCGAGTGATCCCCACCATGACACTTCAAAACAACCACGTTGACATCAACCTTGTTGTGCATTTCGCAACCCAGGTGCTTGTCAGTCCAACATCTCAACTACACTAAACTCTAAACAGTTTCCCTGTCCTGTCCCATAACCCAACCAAACTAGCACAACCACTCCAGAATAGACTTGTCTTTTTACCGCAAGCCACACATCTGCAGAGACACGTTTATGGTTGTGTGTTCGTGGTTATGTCTTGTTGTGTGTGTGTTGTGGTTATGTTTGTGATTGTGCTTGTAGTTGTGTGTTTGTGATTGTGTGTTTGTGGTTGTGTGTTTGTGGTTGTGTGTTTCTAGTTGTGTTTGTGGTTGTGTTTGTGGCTATGTCGCTATGTGTTTGTGGTTGTGTGCTTGTGGCTGTGTGTTTGTGGTTGTGTGTTTCTGGTTGTGTGTTTGTGATTGTGTGTTTCTGGTTGTGTTTGTGGTTCTGTGTTTGTGGTTGTGTATTTGTTGTTCTGTTTGTGGCTGTGTGTTTGTGATTGCGTGTTTGTGATTGTGTGTTTCTAGTTGTGTTTGTGGTTGTGTGTTTGTGGTGTGTGTTTGTGGTTGTGTTTGTGGTTATGTGTTTGTGGTTGTGTGCTTGTAGTTGTGTGTAGGGATGTCCACAGACACCTCTGAGGACGTTCTAGGTTAGTAAGGGCGCCTCTTAATGAGCGCCCTTGCATCAATAGCCAAACTACATAGAAAGAAGGCTGCAATATAAATAACAACATCTAGAAAGACAACTGTGACATCAATAACAACATAATCATCAACAAAAAAATGTGAACAGGTGTTTTTTTAGGATACAAAACATGTTGGAAGGATGCAAAATCAAGGATTATGGATAAAGAAACATGTTTCACTGGCAAGTATTTGTAGTTCGGTATTTACATTTTGCATATTCAAAAACACAATAATGGCACATACAAAACATAGTTTGACATCACTAAAAAAAAACATGAACCTCCCAAAATACAAGATGCGAACACACCAAGTTGTGTTTCGACATACCCTTGAGATCAACAAGAGTCCTTTTTCGCAACGATCAATCACTGGAAATCGTGCACTCGAGTCTTGTTTTCTGGCTGAATGTTTTTTCTTGGGCAGCTCTTTTGTCAGTCAGCGTTTTTGTGCGTTGCAGTGTTGCTAAGCCAAGAAAAACATCCAGTAACATCCAATGAATCTGGCTAAAGTTTTGCCACTCTTGTGTGAAGCAGCAACGAGTGGTACTTGTAAGGCAAACCTGCCTGTTCCAAAAGGCGCGAGGATGGCTCAGATGATGCTTTATGGCAAGGAAACGGCCATGGTCGTAACAACCACCAAACAAAGAGGTTGGACACGTTGGACAAGTTCATTCAGGATAAGTTGCATGGTTCTTTTGCAAGTTTTTGCAATAATTTCAACAAGTTGTGTCAAGTCGGGTACAAGGTATGAGAGTATGTGGACAGCGACCACTGGCTGACAGACTGACCAGCACTCTTAATGGCAACCATAAACAACCTTGGTGAACAAAACTTACCACGACCACGACCACGACCATGTTATTTAAGCTTTTCATGTTTCATTGTCATGCGACCCATGACCAGGCACAGTCAGGTGCATAACTTTTGAATGTTCTAATGAACGAAACATTAAACAAACCAAAACATGATGTACAATTGGGTCATTGGTGACTCGAGCCGTCATGGCGGATGTGTGCCACATCCTTCGCCTGTCCTCGAGGGCAAAACTCTGCCAGAAAGGCGCTGATTTTGATCTCGTTCTTTCAGAACAAGAGCAACTTGGTTTGCACATTTGCGCAGCAAAGAGTCACAGCAAAATGCAGCAAATAGTGTGACGCTAAAAGCCGAAAGGCTACAAGTAAAAGGGTTGATAAGATTGTCACACTATGTTGAAACTGATGTCTTGCACCACACACCACGCACTGGCTGTGACAAATGATCACCTCCGCAAAAGCTATACAAGCACATGTAAGATTGAGCATGCTTGGCAGTTACAGCAACATGCCCAGCTCATGTGTGTTTTCTTGATGTTGTTATGTTTAGTTTTTTTTCAATGCCGTCGGCCCGTCGGCTGCCAACTGCCAACTCAACACCAGCGGTGAATCACGTCCTGTTTCTGCGTGATCATGTTGCACATCGTGAACTTGAAACCATGAGACCATGACCATGGACCATGGACTGGTTGCCAGTTGCTGGTTGTTGATGTCACAGATTTGTGACCAGTCTGACTGTAATCATAATCTGCACCAAAACCTAACCTAGCCGCCTAGCCTGCCCAATCAAAAACAGTATGCTCACAAAGTTCACAGCTTCTCAGTACTTCAGTACTTCATCATGGATTGGATTGCAGCCTGCAAGACAGGGGAGCAACTGTAGGCTATCATCTATCCGCCTACAAGCACAACGAAGTTCAGCTCAGCCTGTTAGGCTCAGTTATAAGTTATAAAGCTATTATATCTAAACAGCAACAGTCAGCAACAGTGAAACAAACACCACTGTGTGTGTGCTACACCTCCAACGACCCAATGAATCACGATAGATTATGTGATGCCAAATGGTTCGTGCCGTTGGCATTGCGGCATTTGGCATACAGGGTTTTTTTCCATTGACAACTTGACAACTGACATCTAGAATCTAGTAGTCTTAAACAAGACTGAAAAGAAAGAGTCGGAAAGGCTTCGCGCCGTCGCCCGCCTCTCAGGTTTGCCAGTTTCTTCTCCCAGTACGCATCCGCTGCGTCTACGTCGACCTTGCCAGCAGTGGCGCGGCGCGTTGGACGAAGCTGGAGTGGCGAGCTTGCATCTTCACGAGTGAATGTGACTTGTAGTTGGGGGTTGGGCCGAGCCGATTCGGTTTGCTAGTCATTAAAGATCATTGAAGGAATTGAATGTCCCAAAACTGAATCGGTATTGAAGGTGAAGGTGCAGTGCATTGAGGTGCATTAAAGATTTCAACTTCAACTAATCGTCGAATCGCCCGTTGTCCGTCCGTAAGAAGGTCATTAATTACTAGTCGAATCGGTCTGGTGGGAGAGAGGGACCATGAACTAGAGAAGACGATGCTCATGATAGTGGACAGTGGACAGATATGTATTCCACATGATGCCAAATGTCACTACCACCATAACCATACATTGCAAAATAAAACAAACAACAACTAACAACAACAAACATATATACAACACAAACAGACAAACAACAATGAAATGATAGAAGTTTCCTTTGCTACTTTTGTTGTTGTTTGCCGCCTTTGCCTTCAAGCCTTTTAGCCTTTGTATTTTGTGGTAACTGGTAACTAGTATTAGTATTGGTATATGTCTTTATTATACGGCTACGGCGCTTTATGGCTATCCAAAACCAAACCAAGCCCTATGTCATGCCCTGTGGTCGCCTGTGGTTACCTGTGGTCGCCTGCGGTCATGTGTGGGCACCTGCGGGGGGGTGGAAGGGCCCCTTCTTGGAGCTGGGACCCACATGATTGCATACCTTGGCTCCTACCTGGCCGACCTGCTATCCAAAACCAAGCCAAGCCCTATGCCATACCTGTGGTCACCTGTGTCGCCTGTGGTCATGTGTGGGCACCTGATCGGGCACGGCGGGGGATGGAAGGACCCCATATTGATTGGATCTGGGGCCTACATACTTGCATTACGGCTCACACCTGGTACCTGACCAACCTCCTATCCAAAAACCAAGCCAAGCCCTATGCCATTCCCTGTGGTCACCTGTGTCGCCTGCAAAAGCCGAGGAAGAATACATGGTGCACAAAACAGCTGGTGCGATGTGGTCATTACGTGTTCTCATCGTTTACATGCCCCACATCAAGGAAGAGCTGCTGGTCGACATGATCCAAGCAGAATGCAAAAACAGACAAGACGACCGACGTGAGATTCCCCTTCGTGAGATCTCAAGACACACTCAACAGCCTGGACAGGTTGTGTGTGCGAGCAGGCAAGAGACTGGAGCTCGGGCTTCAACAATGCACAGATCCATGAGTATATCATCACAGGCTGCATCACAGAGCGTTGAATGGAATTGGAATTCACAATCTGAAAATGATGCTGGTTTGGACACTCAGTCTCAGTCTCAGTCGTGCAATGCTCTGGTAGCAGTTGAGTCGCCGAATCAGAACGCATCCTCTTCTTCGGCAGCAGCAAGCAGCATGCGGATGACGTGGGGCACTGTCAACAAATCACTTGACACCTGCCACCGAAACCACCTCATCAAAAGAATCCATCACCTTGAAAACAAATGTAGCGAATTGCAGAAGGAATTGAAGAAAGTCAAGCGGGAACAGAGGATACAAGTGGCTTCCCGAGATGCTGCTTTGCAGAAACAACGTGGCGATGGTGATGATGACCCTGCGCATTTGGATGAGCTTGTTTTACAGATATCAAAATCTGGAATGCGCCTGACGAAGAAGGGCTTCATTGCCATGGGCGTGCGCAAAGCTCTAGCATTGACATCAGCAGTGGGTTTTCCCCTCACAACGCTGGTGGACACCAGCAGGCAGACGGTCACACGTTCAGAAGTGTCTGTGTGGAGCATGCTCGTGGCAAGGTCTGCAGCATGGCACAAGCTTGTCTATGATTCGTTCCGACAGTTCGTGTTGTCACAGTCACAATCTGCCAATACTGCTGACACAGACACAGACACACAGCATCGATCTTGCTTGACCTGCGACCGTGACAGTGAGAACATTCAACTAGCTGTGACAACACAGGATCTTGGTCTTCTAGTTCCTAGCAAATGGTCTTTGCAGCATGGTTCGCAGGAGTTGGTAAGCCTTGGTGGCACGGCCTTCTCAGGCGATGCTACCAACAGTGGGATCTGGCGCAGGAACAAGCTGCAAAGCCTTTTGGTCACCAGCTCGATCTTGGTTGACTTCAACAAGCTGCAGTCGAAGACTTTGTGGTCGCACGGCTTTGCTCACCACACAACCGTGTGATTTGGCGACAATGTTAATGTGACACTGTGACAATGACACTGTTAACTTCATAACTGCATGTCCTCCTCCTCCTCAGGAATGTTGCAGGGATACTCTGCATAAGGAAATCACTCCACACCCTCCTCACCAGGAACGTTGCAGGTATACTCTGCATAAGGGAACTATAGTCCACACCCCAAAACTCCTTAAATTGACTTGTGACTTGCGCTTCGCTTTTGTGTTGAGTGCAGGTGCACGGTGCTCAGGTGCTTCGTCTTTACTTGATCAGGTTGACTTTGCTCAGAAAAGCGAGAATAAATCCTTGCACCTCCTCCTCCTCCTCCTCTTCCTCCTGTTTTTTCGATCGGTTTCAACCGTTCAAACGTTGCCATAATCTATGGCACACTTTGTCTAGGCCAGCCTTGTAAAACAAGTCAGGTTAAGTGATCACAAATCGCGTCAACCATAACCAAGGAAAAACAAAAGAAAACAAACCATTGCATGACAGCAACCCACAATAACCTGTTTCCAAAGTGACCATGCTAGGTGCGACCTGCAGATCGTTGCTGAGGGAACTGCTGCCGGGAACCTTGCCACAGTTCTCAAACAACTGAGACTCATTGGCTGCTGCAATTGGACAGAGCTTTCTGCGAAAATGAAGATCTTTGGCTCAAGTTAAGTTAAAAGTTCTTGAGTCACAGTCCCAACTGTTTTATTCCATTTTCACAACCTAATAAGTATATACAGCCTTTCCTTCCAACTTTTGTTTCTTTGTGTTAGGTTTTGTCGCAGACTTTTGATTCTGGTTTCAAACCTTTCACGTTTATAACTGCTGATGAATACTTTGATTTGACTGCCGGCTGTGGGTTGATGGAGTGAGGAACCAAACGTTGCCGTCGGGCTATGTGCACGTATGGATGATTACTTCGGACAACGGCCCCGACCAGGCTGCTTTCAGAAGCCAACTCAAAACTCTCTTAGCCTCAAAGGAGGAGTTTGGCCGACAGTTGGTGTTCGATACGCCGTGTTTAAAACACCAGTTACACCTGCTTACCCACGACATGCTCCGGCTGGCATCATCTTTGATGGCGAAGAGCGGATACTCCGGAGGCTACTTCGCTTCACTCGCCAAGGTCTGCCATTCCTGGCGAGCACATGGCAGCAAAATTGCCAAAGTCTGGGCAACTTTGGTTCCGAATGCTTTCGCTTTCAAAGCGTCATGCAACGTACCCCCACTTGCTATAGCCGGACGATGGGGAAGTATAGATAGCCACTTGTCCAATGTGGAATTTGCATAATATGATTTTGATATGCGCCGTGCTTCATTTGCTTTATGTTGTTGTCATCAGTCAGTCTCTGTGGCTAGTGATTATTGTTGCGACATGATGATTCAAATGATTCAAGATGAGGATGTTAGTCGATAGTTGATGTTGTTGTAAGCTGTTGCATTCGGGAGTCGTAATGTGAAGTTAACATATTTGTGGTTGTTAAGTTGTGGTGGCCGGTGGCTGCTATGGTTGAGTTAGTGTAGCAGTGTTGCTGTAACTGTAGACTGTAGACTGTGACTGCAGACTCAACTGTAATTGTAGAAGTGATTGTGTGTGGTATAGTACTGTACTGACTACTGACTACTTGGGCTAGGGCACTTGGACACACTGACCATCTGAGAAATTAGGGCTTGATGTTGGCCGCCCAGTTGGACGTTGGCGTTTATACGTTGCCAGTTGCCACCACAATTATGTTTACAACGGTCACAACTGCGACTACACTGGCTGGCAGTCTAGTCTAACTGTAACTGCAATGTGCTAGTTCAGGAAAGATATTTAGCATTTGACTCATTTGACTTAATTTGAAAACAACAAAGGTAATAAACAAAATGAATACATGCTACGGGGGATTGCAGCCAGACCATGGCCCAGGTGTCGATGTTTTGATTGACCAAAGAACGAACCGACGAGGAACAGCAACAAAGCCTGAACAAAGCCTATCAAAAAAAAACACACACTTTGCAAACAAGCAAGACAGAGCCAAGCGCCACACACACTGGACGATGAATGACAATGTGACATTAACAGTGAACAATGGACACATAATTTTGTGTTTCTGACCTGGCAACGCGGTTTGTATATATTCACTGACTGTGACTGACTGTTATCGAGTCGATGTGACAGTCGACAATCGAAAAGGGTTCAGGCAGTCAGTGATCAATGATCAGTGATACAACGATAAATGACAAGTGGCTTCAAGTGGCTAGGCTGTTCCTGAGACAGTTGTCCCTGCAAATGTCCTAAGACTCAGGTTCGGAAGCATTTCTTTTGTCCAATTCGCCGGAGTTCATTGTCAAGGTGTTTCTGGCAACATTTGCCACAGCTGAATACAATCGGAAGCAAAGCGAACAGGATCGGCAAGTTATAGACAACTTGGAAGGCAACGATGATGATTGTGAAGATGAGCTTGCCACGGACGATCGTCTCCGTTACCAACTCCAAGTGAGCAAGTGGGTTAAGGGTGCACTGGCAGCCATGAGAAGTACAGTGTTTTGGCTTTTCTTGCATGTTTGCCATCATGCCCGTGAACCTGTTCGGCACCTATTCAATATTCTGTCAAAGTACGCAGCATGGCAGTCTTCAAAGGCCTTCAGAGATGCAACGCCTGCCGCTGACCTGCCCATTGTCGACCTGATAACAGTCCGAATACCACAACTCGATTTGAAGTTCCGTCAGCTTGCTGGTTCTGTCTCAGAGTGGACAGATACAATCCTTTCTGATCTCCAAAATGTGTGGAGTGATGACGGTCAAGGTCCACCGAATGTAGAACAAGTGAGCGCAGTTGCTCTTCGAATTGTGCTGCAGAACCACACTGCTTTTTCAAGGCGGATTGCAGAACCATTCAACAGGCTGGATTGACAAAGAGCACACCAAACAGTCACCGAACACATGTGACGCAAGTGTTCGGCTTCAATAATGAATCAACGAAAAGGTATAGTTCTTTTTTCACAATACCAACACTTAACACTTGCCATTTATGTTCTACTAAGACTTGCGCTGCTTGTTTTGTCAGGTGGCCGTGGAAACTTTTCTGGCTGCTGAAGTCTGAGGCAGATCAGCCTAGCACGATCAACAAGAGCCACTTGGTTGAAAACCTCTCGTTATACACAGATATTAAACTATCAGACTATCATATACCATTAAAGTATCGCAGGTATGGTCAATGGTCCATGCAGTGTCAATTGTTCCAGCGGACAATGCTTGGTGATTGAACGTATGATAGAGTTGATAGATGTTTGGGGATGAAGTCAAATAAACAAATTAAAGTTTTTCTATTAGTTTTCAACCTGAACCCTTCCCTTCACTGACTCAATGTATTGCTAGTTGTGTTTTCTTCGCAAGTGCCACAGGTCGTACCTCATGACTCGCCTCACGACTCACTCTTCACTTACTATTCACTCTTTGCAACAGCAAAGCATGTTTCAGTACAGTTGCAGTAACAACTGTCCTCCGAGTCCTCCAGATAGTATACAGTGCATAGTGCGTGGCAAAGTGTTATATATACACAGACACAATGACACACACGCATGCAGTCTTAGAGATTATCATAATTATCATATCGTATGTGGTGTTGTTGGCGTGTGTTTGGTCCCAAGACCAAGCCTGTGATCCATCGTTTCTTGCTCAGGGATAGCACAGGAGCTTTTGGATACTCCGGCAGAAGAGCTTGAGGCCACCACCCTCAAGTTTCGCACCATTTGCAATTGTGAGTTGATTGTGATGGCCGTCAATGGTTGTCTACGGAGCCTGAGTCAAGCAAGAGCGATCTTACTGCTTGCTGCAACATTGTGTCGTTTGGACACTCAAGAGATTGAAGGGTTGAACTCAATGATCAAGACAGCGATTGCCCGTGCACAGAACGGGAGGATATGTTTGCCTTTGCTGACTTCTCGAGTGTGCACTAGAAAGCTTATATCAATGAACACTGCTGGAACAACACGCGTTCAAATCATCAAACCATTTGCAGCTTCCTTGGCACGAAGTGCATATTTGTTTTCTGACAGCCACTATGAGATCCTAAATGATGAAGCACGTTGGAAAGCTCCAAACAGCTCGACTTGCGGCCAGTCACTGCCTGGTGCTGACATTCTGGTTTATGATCCACAATGTGGAAAGGCGCTGGAGTCATCTGCATGGGCAATCAAGTATCACAAGCTTTTCATCAAGCTATACAAAGTGTTTTGGAAATCAAAGACAGCCTCACCCAGTCGGATCATGGCTCTTGTGGTTCCCACAGCGACTCGTGCGAGCGCAATCTACATTGGTTGTTCACTCGCGCATTCGCAGGCCATTATGACAAAGGTTGAGCCATCGCAAGAAGGCACCAAATGTGGCTACCTTTTTTCCAATCTGCTGGGTGAGTCTCGGTCTCAATCAGGTTCACAGATGTTTCAAACATCTATGACTATAGTGGCTGCTTTGTATCCTTTGGTTGAGGCGCAAAAATGCAGAGGTGGGAAGAATCTCAAACTCCAGACTCAGGAGATGGAAGTCAAGATGATTGGCCGAGATCCACTTTTTGTTTGTGTTGGACGCAGGAAGACTGTTTGTGAACTTCGCGCCAAATACGTCCGGAAGCAGAAGCAGAAGACTGACACATTGGGCGACAATAAAATTGATGACCATGCACTTGAAATTGATGGAGGCAATGGCACAGCCGCATCATCTGATACTGTACCTTTACCAGCAGGTACTGTGGATGTTGATGTGGAGGAGGAGGTAGACGATGCTGAGCATGCACTGGAAGAGTTGGCTGATGGCAATAGTGCTGATTATGACCACACCGACAATGAGGCTGAGTGTGATGATGACAATCGTAGAAAGCGTGATCAAGAGATTCTGCGCATACTCACTTGGGCGGAGGATGATTCCGGCAGTGATATGTCTGAGCTGGCAGATGAAGACAAGAATGATTTGGACGACATGGTCGAGACCAATAATAAGATGGCAGCAGTGTGTGCAAACGAATACTCTTCGAAGGATGAGATGGCAATCAACAGACTTGCCAATAGAGTTCAAGACTCACAAGAATCAGTGCAGTTTGTTGCTTCCAACAGCACACTGACAGATCCAGAGCAACAGCAGGAAGCATTACTACAGGAAATTCTTACGAGATCGTCTTCCCTTTTTGAGGATTGTGAAAACCAGCAAAGCACCATGGATACAGAGCAGAAAGCTGTTGATTCCAGAGCCACAGATCCGGCGCAAGTGACACTTGACATGCTGCATCGTTTTGCGCAAAAGGTTGTGCCTACAATGGAAGAAGCTTTCTTGAACCAATGGCAAAGCGCACTCTTGCAAGCAATTGATGCATTGGTGTACCGACATCAAAGCCAAAACATTGCTATTTGCAACGAACTGTCTTTGGTGTTTGAGATACAGACTATGAATGAAGTTGATTCAGCTTCGGTTGCATTGATTCAGTGGAGTTCCATCAACCTTCGCAATGGCAGAGAAGTGCATCTTGATGAACACCACCGCATCGTATGTCCAGTTAACTTCATTCAAAAGGCTCGCTCCTTTGTTGATTCTGGTGTGCATATCATCTTACCGGCAGTCGGAGAGTCTGTTCGCAGAGTGAAGAAGGCTCATCGACCGCCTCTTCCTGTGAACGCACTGGTACTACTGAATATGTACAAGACAGCAATAGCTTGCCAAGGGAGAGACGCTGAAGCATGCTTGTGCCTCGATGATGCTGATGTGTCAGGTGCTAGACCATGCGGAATCTGCCATTCTGATCATGGCCAGCTCTTTCTGTGCGCTTTGTGTGCATTGACAGCGCACCGTGAATGCACAGCTGTCCTGCGTTCCAAGAGTGACGTTGCACAAATCAGCGTTGGAATGGACAACATGGATGTTGGCGTGCACATCATTCCCAATATACTCCTGGGTCTTGGAGCAGGATCTGAGCCGTCACAGCCATCGTGGCACACGCTGCCTGTCTTAAGCGTTACAAACAAATGTTGCTATGTTGCTAGGCCAGGCTAGTGGGTAGTGGTCCTGGTTGGAGGTGGTTGGTGTATAGTAGTTTCTCAGTCACATTGTAAACAGTAAACTGTGTCGGCTGTTTCCGCTTCAACAGATTCATCCAGATTCATCAGATTCAACAGGTTTCCTTTGTCTTTCTTGGAGGCATTCTTTTGTTCTACACTATCACTACATAGCTAGTCAGTTCAGTGAGTCGCCGGATAAGCTGATATGCTATTAATCTGGCAACCTATGTTGGATTGAGACTGGAGATGATGAACATATATTATACAGACTATAGACCATTGGACCATGTACTGTGGACTATGGAGTATCATATTCAACAGAGGCAGCAACAACAACAACAACGACTAACAACAAACAACCAACGACCAACGACAACTAACAAGCAACCACCACCAACAACAGCAACAACAACAACCACAACACTACTGCTACTACTACTACTACTACTACTTTATACGTACTATTACTACATCAGTGTTTTGTGCTTGCGTTTTGTCTTAGTCTCAGTTTGTCTCAGTTCATTAAGTCAAGCAAGATGCTATCATGCAATATGGCCATATAGGCCATAGCCATGAAGTCTATAGAGTACAACTGAGTCACCAAGATAGCCGACGTAACACCAGGTGTGCTGGATTTCTGCCGGCATCAACGGATCATGAAGTGCTATGCTCTCGAGCTAACTGCTCGCCAGCGCTGTGTAGCTTGTGCATCAGCTGGATGGAGCTGCATCTTGTCGATTTAAGCAACGGCTGTTGCAGCAGAAACTGATGTACAATTTACAAAGCTATAAAGAGAGGCTAGAGTCTAGAGGTTAGAGATGGTTAAGGCAGGCTCATGTTGACCTTGCAATGATCTTGTGATCACAGCGTACACTAGACCCTGGACACTGACTCACTATATATTCATTATTCAGGCTCTTGTCTGATATGATATGGTACCACCAAGAGAGGATACCATACATGAATGCATATTACGACTACAAACCTGTTGGGTAGTAGGACAATCAAAAGGTCACAGTGTCACGCACACGGAACACACACATCTTCTATAGTGAGTTTGAGTTAGAGTGATCAAGTGATAAAGCTTTTGTTGGCGCGTTGTATGAAACAATGAACAATCAAAAGAGCTTTTCCTGAACATTGGACCAGCAGAAGGCTGGAAGGCTAAAGGTATACCAAATATGTTGTATTCGTTGTCGTACCAACAAATGTGCAATGTTGGCTCTTGAGTCTTGAGTTTCAATATCTCAGGCTTGCAAAGCGGAGGGCTGGCAGCAGTGCGGGCAGTGCTGGCACTGGCGATGGTTGATGTGGGCGTTCTGACGACGAGGAGGCCAACATCAGAAAGACCTAACCACAACCGGCGGGACCATTGACCATAACCATTTTTAACCGATTCAACCGGTGAACACATAATATGTTGCAAGCTCGTTGAAGTTGAAGTGTCTTAATCTTACACGATCTGTTGGTCCGTTGTGGTTGGTAGAACATTTAAACATATAGATTAAACATGACAAGAAGCTGGGATATGGGATATGATAGGTTCTTAGTTCTTAGGAGGCACTGCACTGCTAGAAAGGCGGCAAGCAAAGTGGCAAACAAAGTAAGTATGTTACCAACATGACTGTCATGACTGTCATGATTCCGACGTGTGAAGGACGTTGATGGTTGTGTTTTTGTGTACGACACATGAAACTACAGACTACAGACGTGTTGTGGAATTTGCTTATTTATGATGTTGTGCAGGGCAGGCGGAGCAGGCGCATTGCAGCAGGGCTCTGGGGGAGATGAGCCATGCTGCATCCATTGGATCTTATGGTCTTCTAGAACAGGGGAGCTGCTCGGCTAAATTGCACGCTTGACTGCTATCAAACCAAAAAAACAGACTCGACTTACAATTGACCCATTGGGTTGGTGGAGCAATATACACAATGTGTTGTATTGCCTGCCTGTGGCATTGGTAAGTAGACATTGTAATAAACACCTGTAGACAGCTTGTAAACGTGTAGACCCAACAAAGCTTTCATTCTAGGCTTTGATGTGTGGTATAAGTCAACACTCCATGAACATCATAAGAAATAGCTATATAATAGTTGGGCAGTTGTATGTATATAAGTTTATATCTAACGTCTCTGCATGTGCATTCAATGTCAGCGTTATTTTGAAAACAAACAAGTTCAGGCTATGTGGATGATCGGACGTGTACTATCCTTTAGGCTGGCTTAACCATGAGGTCATGAGGTTGATCAATCTGGTGAAGTGCTTCATAACTTACAGACTTACAGTGGCTTACAATCACTGTTATTGTTGACTGTCATTATCATTGCATGAAGGTTCATAGAAACCAGAAGACGACTTGAAGACGACGGAAGACTGACCACTTGAAAACTTACATTAAAACAGATGTCAAAGGAGTCAAAGCATTACTGAGCTAAAGAAACAGAGTTGCAGTTGCAGTTGAGGGAGGTACAGACTACAGAGAGAGTCATGGGAATTCATTGCACTATGTGTCGTGAAGTGAGCTGTGTTGGGCAGGTCGCGTCTCTACTCCACATCGCATGCAGTCCGAATTCAAACAGTGGGGACACCTGGTGCACGTTAGGGTTTGGCAGATATCAACTTGCACCTTGATCTTGATTAGCCTTCATGTCTAAGAGGTAGAGATGTGGTTATGATTAAACTATGAGGGGAGGCTGAGTTGTGAGATGTCGTGAGATCAGAGATTATGAAGCATGAAGCTATATAGCATGTACGAGAATATTTATATCATATGTGACATACATGTCACTGTGTCATTGAGTTGTGCGCTCGGGCCTTGTTTGTTTGTCTCAAGAGAAGAGACGAAGTCATTACGTGAGTGAGCAGTGTTTTTATACACCATGTTGCAGCAAGTGCCGCGATTGCGATTGAAAGATGGTCGCATCATCTTGCCTGAACCAGAGCCGGAGCCGGAGCCAGGAAGCTCACCTACGAGTTCTTCTACATATGCAACGGCGGACGTGATGACTGGCAGCAGCCTACTGGATTCAGGAGCAGGGTCATCAACAGACAGGCTGTCACCAGGACCATCAACATCACCTTCTTCGGGTCGTGGTGTGACTGCATTGACTGAGACCGTATCCAGTGCTGCTGCTGAAGCAGCTGGGGCTCAAAGGAACCGTTCAGATACACGTCCAGGAGCTGGTAGAAATGAAACAATGATGCGTGCAAGGCCAAGGCGGCGGTTTGAAGACTCAAGCTCCAGCGATGATGACACGCTTCTTCATATACTTCATGCAGGTACTGGACATCTGATGCCACAAACGCCACCAGGGCTTCTATTTCCACCACATGTTACTCCTCCTCCAGGCGCTGTCACACCTCCAGGCACACCTCTAGGCCCACCTCCTGGCACACCTCCATGTGGACCTGGAAGTAGACCTCCGCGCACTCCTGATGCACCATACTGGACACCTCCCTATGAAGACTCACCACAAGCACTGATCGAGACGGAGATACATGGGGCGGATGAGGCTGCTGCTCATGATTCTAATGATGCAGTTGATGATCCTGATGGTGCACGATCACGGTCCAGGAGCCGTGAGCGTATCAGCCGTTTGGAGGAGTAAGCAGTTGTTGACAAACTAGTTTAGGTTTTGGGCTACATCCAAAATGGATGATAGCTTTTTCGGAATATGGTTATTTAACAACCTCCGGAATTTGCATCGTTGCTACTGTGGACTGTGGACTGTGTGTTGTTGAGATATGTTCTGGCGTTTGTTGCTGAATAATTATATGTGTTGAATCATACAGCAACAATGTAACAATGACTCTAAACTACACGATACAGTAGCGATGATGCTTTTGATGATGTAGAGTGATAGTGCACTTCAGGCACATTGTGAGTGTGACAAAGTGAAGCAGCTTGAAGCAATACACACATACACAACCTTGAGTCAGTATTTTACGCAACATTTAGCATTTGATATATTAGTTTCATTTTGCTTTCAATATGTCAAACATATTGAATGATGTTGTTAGGTTATGTCTAGGGTACCATCTCTAGGGTCAGGCCAGGTCTAGGGGAGTTTCTAGGGTCAGGCCAGGTCTAGGGCAGGCCGCCCTAGGGTTAGCGCTAGGTCTAGGGTAGGGTTCCCTAGGGTCAGGGCAGGTCTAGGGCGGACCGCCCTAGGGTCAGGCCAGGTCTAGGGCGGGCCGCCCTAGGGTCAGGCTGGGTCTAGGGCGGGC
>CAXAMN010001091.1:406584-492803 GCA_963970005.1 Durusdinium trenchii
AGGGTCAGGCTAGGTCTAGGGCGGGCCGCCCTAGGGTCAGGCTAGGTTTAGGGCGGGCCGCCCTAGGGTCAGGCTAGGTCTAGGGCGGGCCGCCCTAGGGTCAGGTTAGGTCGAGGAAAGGCATCAGTCTAGCAAGAAGTCCTAAGATGGGTCTAGGGCAACACCAGGTCGGCGCCCTAGGGATAAGGATGAACTAGAACATGACTATGTCTAAGGCCTAGGGCAAATAGTTTTAGAGTTTTGCAAAGGTCTTGAACAATGAAACAAAGACTCAATATGTTTGTGATATTGTTTTCTTTAAGTTGATGTAACATTTATATTCATAATGAATACATGTACGTATACATGTATTAACTTCTGATTAATCATGTGTTAAACAAACTTAATTTGCATTGTTGTCGGATGAGCCATGCATTTGGCGGTCTAAGGTGCATTGATGCCACGAAACACCGATCAGGCTCGCTACTGCTCAGTCGCGGTTGAGCTAAGTGTCTCAGTGTTCTTGAATCAACACGTGTAAAGTAAAGCTGAAGGCAAAGGTACATGTTCATCCTGATTGATATGTGAGTTGTATATGTTTGTGTTTGTTGGCTATTGGCTATTGCTTCAGTTATGTGAACGTTGTGGCGATGACACAATATGCACAACGATGCGACACTGCAACTGCACCATTTAACATTTGTTTAGAGATACTAAGTATCTGCACTACAATCATTTGTTTTGATTAGATAGTGAGATGGCTATCATGAACAAACCTGAAGCCATGGTCTTTGCTGACAACGGCATGACAACAGTTCTGGTTGCGAAGTGGGATGCAAAAGAACTACGTGAAGGCAAAGCGAACTTGTCATGCTTTGAGAGGTTCTTTCTTTTCAGGACTGTGTCAGATCGTCAGATCGTGTAAATAGTTGGTTTGGTTATTGTGACTGTGTTAGGCTTGGTGTTCAACATTAAACTAGCTCACTGCTTATGAGGCACGTCCATGATGATTAACAATATTGCAATAGACCACTGAACCATAGCTATAGAGCCATCAGCCATGAAAACAAACATAAAGCAAATAGTTTTGCTATTCATACACTTGAACACTTCAGGACTGCGGCTCCTCCTAAGAAGATGACATCAGCAGATTCTCCAACAATTGGACTTGCAGACTCAACTCTTCCAGGGCGTGCAGATGTATATGGAACCTGCAAGGCTTTGCACACATTTTATGTGTATGACTCTAAGACTTCTACATCTCATATAGACCTCGTGAATTCCAAGTACAAGCGAGAATTTACTCTTGAGATGGTACGGGAGCTTTGCCAAGTGAAGGGAGCTGGATCACGCTCCAATTTGTATTGCACAGTGGTGTCACATGTGACCTTCATGAAGAAACGTACGCAAGTGGAATTCCGACATAGATTTGGTTGGGGAACAGCGAACATACCTGTACTGCAAGCAAGGTCTATCAACGACTGGGTGACTACGTCCAAGAGGCCTTATGATGATGATGATGGTGCCAATGGAGAGACTGGTAAACGTGCAAAGGGAGATGATCAACCTTGTGAACAACCGGCTCCAAGCCAACCTTCTGAATCTGAAGTCAATGTTTCTCAAGACTGTCAAGTACCTCTTGAGCAACTCAGATCAAATTAAAACAATGTTATATATGTTATGTTATGATGTTATGAATTACATCATATATCAATTTGTCAATGTATAGGCAGGCAGACTGCTAAGCTATGTCGGGCGCCATGTCTAGCGCCAGGCGCCAGTGTAATGTAGTGATGTAGTGTGGAAACTACAACTACAACTGGCTACAACTTACAACTTTGTATCCATATCTTTTCCAACTAACCTATCCAAGGTCCAAGCAACTATCTTCCACTTCTACGGCTTCCACAGCTCACCCTGTCGACGTTTGCACGCAGGAGGAGTCGATAGACACTGCAACAGATCCAACAACAAAGATTGCTCAAGCCTCACAGGCCTCTCAGGCAACTGTTGATGAGCCTGAACAGTCTGAAGAGCCTCAGCCTGAGGTTGATGAGGCGTTGACCGCCACAGATGTGTCTGCGCCCATGGAGGATGTTACTGCTGCTAGTGGTGAGAATCGCAATGACATTCAGGATGAGGATAAAGATGATAACATCAATGATGGCAAAGACTCTTTCTGTGTGAATTCAGTTCAATCAGTTTGTTAGTTGTTTTTGTTTTGTGTTAGTTGTTTATTTGTTTTTTGGTGTTTGTATTCATTCACACCACAGTCACCACAGTCATAAAGTCATGAACTCATGAAGTCATTGACAATATGCTATAGTATGCTGGTGACAGATAACATGCTCTGTAATGGTTCGCCTACGCCTATGCCTATAGTCTATTGTATAGTATTTCCTTTCCTTATCTAACCAACCAATCCAGAGTCATAGTCATAGCCGTTATAGCCTCAGCGTCAGGAGGACATCACATCTGGCCGACACGGTGAACAAGAGCAGCCTGAACCGCCTGAACCGATTCCTGAACAGCCTGATCAGCCTGATCGACATGAACCTGGAACTGAACCTCAACTTTGTCGAAAAGAAGAAACTACTTCTACACCAGAGTCAGAGTCAGAGAAACTCGAGATCACAGGACTTGATGCAGCTGCAGCCGCAGAGAAACCCACGATCCCAGGACTTGACACAGCTGACACAGCTGCAGAGACACCGACACCAGAGATCCCAGAACTGGATGCAGCTGCAGAGACACCACAAATCTCAGGACCTGATGCAGCTGCAGATGCAGCGACGGCGACGACATGTGCAAAGCAGAGTACAAGGAGTACAAGGTTTGACACGATCAACCAAACCACTGCAGACAGAGTCTCAAACACCGTGAATGATCTACATGACGCAAACGGAAACTTGCCTTGATTATTCCTCATGTTCTGAATTCACGAATCCACCTCAACCTCAACCTCCAAATAAACCAAAATTCAAATTCATTTTATTTCAATCAGGCAACCATCAGCCGTAGTAAGAATTGTAATCATGGTTCCTGGTCCTTTGTTTCAGCCTCAAATTTGTGCAGCATCACAATGACATATTCAGTGACTTAAATTATTGACTTAAATTCATTCTGATTTTGTTGTTAGGGTCAGGGTCTCTAGTAGGGTCTGAGTCGGTCTAAGTCACTAGTCTAAGGCCAAGGCTCTAGGTTTGTTTGTGATGCAGTGACACTGTGACACAATACCAGGATGGCCTACGTTCCTTTGCCAGACATATGCTTCAATGCCCGCTCTCAATGGCGATGATTCAAGCAGGGTTTTGCTTTCTGAGTTGGATGAAGCTGATGTAGCTGCTCAGGCTGCTTCGCTTGGAATGAATGCTGATGAGCTATCTTCGCTGCAAGCTCTTGCGCATCGAATGTCCATCACAACAATGAGCACAGCCTATTCTGGAATTGATTCACCAGGGACAGCTGTCTTGCAGATTATTGGAGCTTTGACTGAACGCTATGGTTTGCAGGTTGAACATCCACAGCATCTGTTTGCAATTGAATGGGAGGACTCATGTCAGCATGAACTTCGTTTGCATCCAGGAAGTGCTGAATGCATCTTTGGCGACATTACATACTTCCTGCATCCGCTTTTGAGACATCAGCTCCCTGATCTACATGAGAAAAATCAGTTATCGTCAGTTTTGATGCCAGTTGTGCGAGATACACCACACAAGGCAATTATCATGACACTTGCCTGAAACAAACACATTTGTTTTTTACTTTTTAATGTTTTGGCTTTGCCTTTCCTTTATGTTATTATCGATATGACTCAGGAGTCATACAAATGTTGTCCTGAGTCCTTTGTATATGTATGTGTGTTTGTTATATGTATATACTAGTCTGAAAGCTTTGTTATATGACATGCGCTGTCAGGGAATCCTGGTGTGTCAAGCATGGCAAGACGTGCTCCATTGCGAACAGGGTAGCCGATGTTCACATTGCAGGCACAACTTGTTGTGGGTTTTCAGCGATTGGCGATGGACAGGGTGAGTCAGCGATGTCGCATGCACACTTTGCTGTGTGGTGTGGACAGCGAGCCACACTCCAAGAGCCAATAGTGGTTCAGGAGAACGTGACGGCATTCCCTCGAGAGTGTCTGACAATGATGTTGCCAATGTACGAATGGGTCTTTGCGGTACTCGACCCTTCCGAGTTTGGCTGGCCCATACGGAGGGAACGCCAGTTCATGATGCACCTCGCCAATGATTGTATACGCCAAACAACTTACAACGCAATCAAGTGCAAGTGTCACATGAAGTCAAGCATGTATGCTTGAATGTACGTACTAGTACTAGTACTATTGCTTGATTCACTCAACACTGACACTAGTAGTAATAAAGTAAACCTGTTTCAACAACCATGACACCATGAGACCGAGACCGTTGGAGATTTGAATCTTTTTCCTTGTGATTTGTGATTCCTTGTGTGTGTACTAGTGTGTACTGTGCGCTTCAAACGCTGCGATGCATTGTTATTGGTGTCTCCAACTAAGTGGCCGACACAAGACCAAGACCCTGGGATTTCGCACGCTTCTTTCGAGCTTCAGTTCGATGTTTTCGCGCAGCCTTGGGCCAAATGCAAGTTGGTCAATGTTCTTTTGGGAGAATTTTGGATGCAGGGTCGGAGGGAAGGAGGGACGGAGGGAATGTTAACATGTTGTCTTCACTGCACAAGCACAAGTTCAGCTTTGCTTCATGCGTCCATGCGTCATGTGTGATGTTTTTTTAAAGCTCATAATGCCATTCAACTCAACAACTCAACAGTTCAACAGTTTAACAATATATATATATATATACAGACACAAAAACAACTAACAACAAAACACTGACTAAACACCAACAATGTAACAACAACCACCACAACAACAACACCAGCAACAACAACAACAACGACAGCGACAGCGCGACAGCGACAACAACTTCAGTAACATATGCCGACACTCACACCCAAAAAAACATGCAAGTTATTGTATAGGATCGATCATATCCAAAGCAAGCAAACAGCAGCGACTGAGAGCCTAAGAGCAGCATAGTGTTCATTGTTTCTCAATGGCTCAACACTCTGTGATTTTTCAACACTGAATGCTGAACGTTCAAGGTCATAGAGGCGTGATAGGGTCAGGGCCAAAGGTGTAAAGGAATTCTTAAGTAGCCAGTAGCCTAGCAAATGATGTTAAGGCTACACCCCACACAACATCTGGTTGGTTGGTTAGCACTGTTTGTGTTTCGTTTCACTCAGGAACGATGAATCAAAGCTTCAGGCAGAGCTGGATTGGGCTTCCAGTCGTCCCTGTAGCATGTGGAAGCGGGATCATGACGATGACCAGAAACCATCAATGGTTGACGAGTCAAGTTTCGAGGAGACATTGACAGAGAATGAACGGAGGTTTCTGAAAGACTACGAGTTCTCGACACCACAAGGGATCTACAGCCTGAACCAAAACCCAAGCGTGACCAACATGTGCTCAAATTCTCAGGCGCGGTTTCGCTTTTGAGTAGCTAGACGGGATCACTGTACGAAAGACACAATAGACAATAAGAGAATAAGATGATGTGTCAGTAAATGGGTAGATTGATGAGCAATCTTTGTCATTGTGTTTTAGATTATTTTGTCAAGTTAACAAGTTACCAAACATAATGTGTATTCATAAGTTTCTTTTGAACCATGCCAATGCAATGCATTAACTTGAACTTTTGGACATTGGCCTTATGAGCAAGAGTCATAAACATCGTAACATTGTAAATAGAACATAGCAAAAGACTTAGGTCTGTGGTCAGATGATCACGCTCCTCAGGGTTTCAGGGTTTCATACTTTTGTGATTTTACATAAAACAGCCTAACAGCCAGTCGTCCAGTCAGTCAGTCTCAAAGATTCAATTATTTTGATCATGATGGTGGTGATGTGGTGGCGAAGATGAAGATAATGACATATGATGATGATGATGATGATGATGATGATGATGATGATGATGACAAATTTGGGCATTCATTGTGTCGTCACTCAGTCTGACAGCCGATTGATTGGTCTTTTGTGCTGAAGGTGATGCCTACTCTGGTGTCATCGGCGTGTTTGTGGTATTCAGGACTTCATCGCCGTTGGCTGACTCCGGATGAGGCACTTATGCTCCAGGGGTTCCCTGTCAGGATCACGCATTCGCTTGGTCGTGCCGCTTGCAGCTTTGCAATCAGACACCAATACGACAATGCTTCAAACAGCGAACGCATTGCCTTGCAAGAGCTGTATGGACCCACTACGGCATCCTCCCTGAAGATCAAACCAACTCGGGCACACATCTTCAAGATGGCGGGCAACAGCATGCACACCAATATATCAGGAATTGTTTGGCTCTTTGCTCTCACACAGATCCGTGTGGATGGGGCTTTGTTGATGATGCTGAAGCATCACATGATGCTGAAGCGACACCCGCGCCAGATCAAGTCAAGCCTTCGATGATTCATTCCTTGGTCATTGGTCATGAGTCATTATATTTGTTCTTGACTATGTGACTATGTGTTTTCAAGTTAATATTGAAACACTGAAAAAAACATATAATTAGACTTTTGATCATAACTATAATACAGATACACAATACACAACTAACTAACTACAAGCCAGCATGCAGCATGCATTATTGGAATCTACTTTGACGGTTGCTGTTACAGGCTGTTACTATCCTTGTTATCATCTTGTTTTAAACAAATGAATGGGCAGCTACAGTGGGCCCATGCTTTGGGAAGGCAATAGTGTTGATACACCAATTCGAGCACAGACGCTGCACTAGCGTGCAATTGACACGTGAACCGTGGACACATTTGTGGGGGCAGTTGGATCGAAAAACGACATCTCAAACTCAACGAGTTGTGTAGCTATGGAGTCATGGAGTAGGAAGTTCTAGAGCTGTTTGTTTTTGTAATGCCACAAAATAATATATGTTTTGTTTGTGCAACAGTGCACTGCTGTCGCTATTGTTTTCACTGTGTTGTCAGTCGATGATTCAACAAATGATGATTCATTGGTGTTGGCAGCATGTGTTGTCGTTTGGTTTGAGAGCCAGCAAACACACGTTTGACACATGACACCTAACTAACTGTATAGTCGGTTAGCGTGATCAAGATTGAGTTGAATGAATGAAAGAAAACGTTGAAGCCAGAAACATCTTGACCTGCCTGCTTGCCTGCCCTGAATCAACCTTGGTCTCCTTTCCTTTACCGTAGCTGTCAGCTTTCCGGTGTTCTGCTTGGAGCGAGCGCCACGAAAGTGGTTCTTCAGACGATTCCCCTGTGCCTAGTGCACTTTTGCATGATGGCTGCTCCTCAGGGCCTTCCTAAGCCTCCTACTCCAGATGCCCCCACTGCAAGTGCTCCAGGTGCTCAGGCTGGTCCGGCCGGCAATGGCGGCAATGGTGGTACCGGAGATTTTGAGGTGCAGCCCGCATATCAATACCAAAAGGATGCCACGCTCTCACAGATCTTTGGCGGTAAACATGTGGTTCCCGGGAGAGAGCTGCTGGACGCGATCATGAAGACATACAAGGCGCGGATGAAACGGTTCATATTATACTCGGACGTCGGAACAACCACCAATGTTGATGCAATGCACCACAGCACTAAAAAAGGAACAAACTTTTATAACACCACACGCTCAGACACACTCACATGGTTTGTACTTTAGCCGTAAAATGTAGGCTGCAAGCAAGTGTTACTACGCCACTACGCGCAAGTAGAAGACTCGCATACAATCACACACCACAAACACATTCATCTCACGGAGTCGACAGTTTGGACCGGAGTTATAATGTCGCTGAGTGGATGACTAGCTACTTGTTGATGGCTGAGGGTTTGAGGGTTTGTACATAATCACTTCAGCCTGGGTCTGAGTATGAGTCAGTCACAGTCACACAAACGCATGGTTTCAGGCCTCCTGGAAATGTCGATAATGCTGTTTCTGCCACTGCAGGTGCCATCAAACAAGACATTGCCTTGGTACCAGGGGACGCAGCGGATGATTTCGCGGCATCCTCTCAACAATCGGAGACAGGACACTGTTTTGGCCACCTATACCAAGTCCGTGCAGCAAAAGGGAATCGTACGTGGAGTGAGGGGCGAATGTTGGCTTCAAGCTCCTGATACAGATTCTGGTGAGACAAGTTATTTGGCCCTGACATTTGCCACGCTGTGGCTTAGCTTCATTCAATTCAAAAGAAACAACTTTTTTTTGTCATATCTATGTAACCGTATGTAACCTGTACCTACCAATTCATATCGAAAGAATATCGTTGACGTGGTGTGTTGGAGTCTTCTCATAGCATATCATCATGCCGTCATCGTCTTGCCACCGCGTTGTTTTCAATGTTTTCGTTTTTGTTTGTCTTGGTTTTGTTTGCCATGCCAGCGTGAGCTTCTTTTAAAGACCAAGTTACATTGGAACCGCCATCCGCTAGGCCCGCTAACCACATAGATCATCTCTCTCTCGCGCAAGTCCTTGGGTGTCCAGACTCACAGCTAAGGAGCGAAGCTTTTTACAGGGCCTATGAATCGGCAGATCGAGAGAACTTTCCGAACTTATTGATCACCGCAAAGTATGGCTTGGATGTGATTGTCTTTGATTACCGAACACCTCAATCTGTTTTGCAGTTCCTGCACCTCTGCCTTTGCATTGCATTATGTTTGTAGTTGGGACTCTATGACCCAGACCCAGACTCAAAAAAACAAAACATGTAGGCTGTACTGTACAGTACACTGCACACTCAACGATTCAACGTAATGTGTATTATCATAAATCATTTCATATTGTCTCATGTCATTGCAGTTACAACATACCATAGCTCAAGTTAACAAACTCAGTGCAATGCGACTGCGACAGCCCCAGGGCTCCATCAGCCTGAATGATGGTTCTTTGTAACGGCTGATACAGATTTGGTAATGGTAAGGCTTTGTAAGGTTACCAGGTAAGGTCTGAAAGTGGCTGACCAATTTCAAAGTAAAAAACCAGTGTGGTGAGTAGTGAGTGTAGTGAGCAGAAACATTTCGTGAAGGCTGGAGCTATCCCAGTGATCCTTCCAAGGATTACGTATCGCAACGCATTCCACCAGGGTGCGCCGACATCCTTCATGGAGATGGTGCTCAAAGTCCCTGAGGCAGGGCCGATGATCACGTCAGAGCTTTACTTACTCTTCCATCTTGGAACCTTTTTGAAAGACCGTTTATGCACCCACTGGTCACTGCTCTGTCACTCACCACATTTGGGCTCTTTTTGTTGGGGTGTAATACTTAGCATATTCTTTTACTACTACATTGTTCAGGTTGAGCGATGCTGGCAAAACTTCAAGCTCGCAAATGGCATCTCTACAAGACAGTCTGACTATGAGACAAAGTACAGGGAGATGTTGCAATCTCAGTATCCTGCCACGTGGTCATCTTTCCGTGCGTTCGAAGCTACACGTCAGCTATACAACTTGCTGTCTAAAGTGGGGTGCATTGTGGAGTTGAAAACCTTTGTCTCGGACAAGTGTGACTTCTTGCATCAAGAGCTAGCTCATGATGCGGTGATCTTCGTGATGAAGGACGTCCTCACAGCCCTTCCGCAAGTGTTCAACATCATGGCGGATTCAGAGAAGCAAGCGCTTGTTCTCGAAGCCCTCTGCTTGTGCGACACTTGCCATGTTTATACAAACTTTGTCCGACCTAACTGTGAAAGCGTTGAGTCGTAAGTGTTAGGTGTGCTAAGCCTTAGGCACTTGGAGCTGGAACATGACAAGGCATATAGGTAGATATAGTAGATAGCTAAATGATAAATATAAAACAATTAAAGTTTTTTTGGGGGGGGAATGACATGGTGGTTTGTGGTGTATTGGCGACCTAGATTCCCTTCAATGACACCGACATTCCTTGGTTGCTACGGAAGCCAGCAACCGCTGCGCAAGATATCTCATTGATCCTCACACCAGTTGATGGAAAGGTGTTTGAGGTTCAAAGAAAGATACGGGTGCAGAAGGAGAAGCGTAAAGGAGTGAAAGATCCACAACAAGTTCTCAGTGAGGACTTGGCAGCAAAAGAGGCGAAGGAGCAAAAGAAAGCAAAAGCCGCAGCAAAGGCGGCTGCGAAAGCAAAGTCTGGAGCCAAGGCGAAGGCGAAGGCTGCTCCAAGCAAGGCAAATGGTGATTTGCCTGAGGATGAGAAGGAGTCCGAGTCTGTTACCTTGACAGGCACTGGTGGTGCTATGGTGGCACGTCCCAAGCTCTTTGCAGATTGTCTGATTTTGGGCATCAGAAATGCAATCAAAGAAGCCCGAAAGAAGTTTGGGTTGCCTCGTGGTGTAGAGGAAGAAGATTTGATCCCTGACACAGCCAGCGATCCCTTCAAGTACACGGATGAGGAGATCAATATCATGCGGCCTCATGTGCGAGCTGGTTTGATCTTTGCGCTGCAGGGATCTCATATGTTCAATGGCAAAGTGCACAAGAAGTGGTCTAGCCTGCGACCTGCCCTGCAGTCTCACATCATCGAAAGCTACAAGCAGGCCTGAATCTAAATCTATATATATATAGTCATAAACATTTGACATTTAGGGTCAAGGTTACGTTGTTTGTGTAGAATTTAGTGGACACCCTTCGTACTCCAACAGCAGTAAACTAACAGACACATACCAATACCAATGCTTTTTGATTTTTGTTTTGTGTCGGTTGCAGTAGCAACACTCTTGCACGAACCAACGCCAATGCAGGTTGTTGGAGCTAGCAATACGTTGGTGGTGTCTTCTGGTCTTGGAATGAGTTCAGATGCTTTGCAAACTGCATGTGGGTTGAGCGATGCGTTGCTCAATGTGACCTCGTCTGCCAGCACTGGTGCCACTTCCACTTCTACTTCCAGTCAGCCTTTGCAAGCGGTCAGTGCGTCTTCGTGGGAGGTTTTGCTTGATGCCTTCCTGGAGTGGTTCTCCGTTGAACGTAATGCCATGAAACATGACAATCCTCTAGATCCTTCGGAGGAGCTTGGTGTGCAACGGCATTTGGCGTTCAATATGATTGCAAACTCCTGGACTACGACCGGTTGCAGCTGCGGTGAGAGGAGGACAGTCCAATTGCATAGCTATTTACATTACAACACAAGCATCTAGTATCTAATAGTATCTAGACTCTGGACAAGTAGAGTCAGCAAAGTATGTATGGCTGCCTAGGGCGCTCTGCCCTAGGGCCAGGGTGTCAGAGTAGAGCTGGAGCACTTGCCATGCAGGATCCACGCATCTTCATGCATTGTACATCAAGAGCAGGATGTGGATGTGAACGAAATCATCTTCCAGTTGAGCCATTTGGTGATTTCTGAGCTCAAGCCTGCTGTGATTGCGTTTGGCTTCAAGCTCTTCAGATTTCAAAGCGAAAACAAGGGAGGTCTGCCTGAAGAGATTACTTCACATCAGAAACATGCGATGTTGACCTCAGTCTTGCAGCCGGTCACCATTACGAAGCTGATCCATCTCAGAGCTGAGTACATGATCCAGTTGTTGTTGGATAATCTCGCCAACCGGTCGATGTACTCACAGATCAACTTGCGTGATCGCATCAAGAAGCATGTGTCACTGCTCTATGAAATGGACATGATTTGCAATCTATGTGATGCTGGGACCCTTGCTGCTGTCTATGGAGCGGCCATTCAAGCTTTGATCAAACACGGGTCCTTCAAGATTGCAGATGTGACCGATGTGGTAACTGTGCCTGCTGCCAAAGAGGAGAAAGCGAAGGTGGATGAGAAGACAGACCTCACTGACTCCCTTGACGGCACGCTGACATCTCAAGAACGGCTCAGCGAATATGGAATTCAGAAGGACTTCAAGAAGGAAGGCGACGTTTCAACGGTATTGAAATCATCAGAGGCATTGATGGCTTTGAGAGCAACCCTCACTGCCGACATGACTTTGACTTGCAGGACCTCTAGTCTCTAGTTATCTCGCATCTTCTCGTTCTTTGATTCATACTTCATTGTTTCTTTGTGTTTTTGTGTCTCCAATATTCAGGCATTTAATGGCAATCGTGACAGGTGGTAACTGGTAACTTCAACACTTTGAACAAATGACACAAATGACTCATGACATGACAGTGGACAAATAGAAAAACTAAGACATATACAACCAGTCAGTCAGTATGCATTTCTTTAAAACATGTTTGGTTGATTTGTTTTGATGTGTGTGTGTTTGGTTTCTTTGTGTTCGTCTATGTACTATGTTACTATGTCCATTATGTTGTACTTGCCTAGGTGACTCATAGACTCATAGCCTATATACTATATATATATATATTATATACACTAGTTCACTAGTTCTACTTCCTACTTGTCACTGTCACTACTGTGTATGTAAGTGTATGTATGTGCATCTTGTAGATCAACTGCCACTACATCACTACTGCTGTCATCACATCCTTTGATTCAAACACCAGGCGGCTTCAACACATCCATGTCCTGTCATGGACAGGAAATTGGATTCTGATTCTGGCTCCGCAGCTACTGTGGTCTTCAATGTGAACCGGCAGGAGAAGGGCAACAAAATTTTGACATCAACGGATGTGCTGCTCGAGTTGGAATCAACTGAGTACATCCTCAATATGATTGGCGACATGAAGGAAAACGAGCCTGTCAAGGAGTTTTTGGAGAACGTGATGACCCAGGAGTTCCGGGAGAAATTTAGAACTCACTTCTGGGGAGATGTTTGCACCGTGCACGCAAGTTCAATCGCTAACACTTTGCAGACACAAAGTGACACAAACAAGAAAGAAAGAACTCCGTTCAACAGTTTTGAACTCTACACAGTCTGTCACGTCAAATCATTTGAATTTTGTTTTCCTTTCAGCCTGCCTTTCCAATGGAACTTGGACATAACTTGGCCAGTGGCTCTAGCGGATCATCTTCACTCTTCACTCTTCACTAACCAAGGCACACATCCACCGAGCTTTCCAAATGCAAAGCTTCCAAAGATCATCTACCACCTTGGCATGGAGGTTGCCAACAGTGATGGCTCAGCCATAGGCAAGATATTGTCGAAAACAACGCACCAGTTCATTCTGTGGTGTCTTTTGAGGAGTCGCACTGAAATTTGACTTTAGGCTGTTTTTTTGATATGTTTTATCTGGCTAAAGCCCGTAGCCGTAGTGATCCAAATCACCAATAATGTTTTCTCTAGTCAACCTTTGATTCGAAGCCGAAGCCAATCCACATTTGTTTGTTTGGAACCTGGAACTTGCGCAAGTTTTATGTCAGTATGTTGCTTACAGTTTCCAGGTGTGCCTCTACGATTGGCAGAGGATCCTGTGGGCATTTCATGTTGGCTTTCTGGTCAACAATATCATTCCGCTGATGGAGAGGTTGTATGTCCGGCGTGGATGATTCCACCATCCGATGTGGAACATCCAACGTTGGTTGTGGAGCAGGACACTCACGTGGGGCTGTATTCACAGGTCCAGTTTCAAGGCTACACAGTGAAGTATCAGAAGACATACTTGAAGTTCAATGACCACCCTGGCACAGCTGTGGTTGTGAAGAAGATTGGCAACAAGGTCTACGCTGTACTGGTCCGTGATCATTTGCTCCTTGAACCAAAGGGGGTTAGGGCCAGGTGTAAAAATGTAAAATAATTATATATAGAAAACAAAAGAGAGTCATCCATGGGCCCATGGGCCCAGGGCCCAGGGCCCAGGGTTGGTTTGATAAAGGAACAGGAACAACTTAACAATTTATATATATATATTATATATAATATTAATAATATATATATATATATAGACTCGAATCAAGTAAAAACTGAGTCACCACTGCTGAACTCAGAACTCTTTGACGGATTGATGTGCATTGCATTGCGCATTTTACATAAATCTCTGAATCTGTCCGCACTCCGCTCTATAGATTCTATATGTTTTGAATTGATTGGTTGACACATAGCTAGCCCATGGCCTATGTTTTCCCTTTGTTTGTCGCTCAGGCCATACGAAGATTGCAAATCTTCCAAACGAGGCACCAAGCGATCCTTTGATGCCGCGTCATTGGCTGGGTCGGACAAGGTGATGCTCGGAGGGACTGCTGCAATGAAAGCTTCGAATTCAGCTGGTGGATCGTCTGAAGCTAGCAAGCGTGTTCGTGTCAACAAAAACGCGAAACACTTGGTTCTGTAGGTCAACATCTACTGAACAATCCACAGTGATGGATGGACCCCACCTGGAGTTTGTCTTGGACTTTGGCGATGGTGAAGTTGAATGAATGTTGAAACTAACTGTAAACTGTAAAATCCTATGATGTCGTGATAGTCTGAGCCTTGTGGCTGTTTTTTTTTTGGACGCGCGTGCGTCGCCATCGTTCACTCAAGTACCCAGGAGGGGTCTCACAGGCATATGCCGTCATATGCGTTTTGCTTGACACTTTCCTCAAATCCTCAAACATTAAAACTTAAACAATGTAACAAACATCCACGTGTTTTCCACCGGTACGAGTTGCTAGCACACTGGATACTTGATAGAGGGATCCGATAGAGCTGCGACACTGTTCTTATGGAGAAAAAAAAACTAGTTCTTGTTTTGTTTATTGATCCACCGGTTTGCCATTGGGTCGAGAATCCATTGTCAATAGCCAATAGGGCCAACAGCCAATTGACAATTGACAGCCAATAAACAAACAGTGCGATCCCCGTGCAAAACGCATAGCATGATTCAGCACGACGATTAGTTACCAACTTTGCTGAGCTTGAGTTCTAAGAAGATGCCAATATGTTACTAATGTTGATCTTTCGAACTAAGTTTAATTCCAAAGACTATGCTTGGAAGTGAACAGAAACATATGTTTTTTTTGATCGTGCCATCAAAGGACACAAGCTACAATGCTGCAATGCAAGGACACCCAAGACCAAAGACCGCCGCACAGCACAATGGCCAAAAAAAAGAGAGATCTAGAAGCTGTGATAAGCTTCTTACTTTGTGCAGTTATGCTGTGATTTGTGCAGTCATGTTTGGCCACTGTGATCACCAAAAATTTGCTTTGTGAGCTTTGTGAATGTCGACGAATAGAGTGTGTTTGCAACACTGTTGATTTAATCTCTGCTGGCAGGTGGCCTCTGGAGCTATGGATTGGCAATGGATTGGGTTCGCTCATGAAAAAAAAAGAGTTAGCACAGAGCGATTGTGATCGAGATTGTTGAGGTTCATCTTTCACACACCTTTGTGTAGGCCTCTTGGGAATCTAATGCTAACATACACTAGATGCTGTGCACAAGGGCGGCTACAAGCAGCCGCCCTTACTAAGTTGGAACATGACTGGAGAGGGCTTTGGACATGCCTAGTTGTGTGTTTGTGATTGTGTTTCTGATTGTGTTTGTGGTTGTGTGTTTGTGATTGTGTTTCTGATTGTGTTTGTGGTTGTGTGTTTGTGATTGTGTTTCTGATTGTGTTTGTGGTTGTGTGTTTGTGATTGTGTTTCTGATTGTGTTTGTGGTTGTGTGTTTGTGGTTGTGTGCTTCTGGTTGTGTGTTTGTGGTTGTGTGTTTGTGGTTGTGTGTTTGTGATTGTGTGCTTCTGGTTGTGTTTGTGGTTGTGTGTTTGTGGTTGTGTGTTTGTTGTCCTGCTTGTAACTGTGTGTTGAGGTCCGGCGGGGAGCACTGGGCGCGGATGGTCGTGGTTGAGGTCTGGCAGGGAACACTAGGCGCGGATGGTTGTGGTTGAGGCCCGGCGGGGAACACTGGGCGCGGATGGTCGTGGGTGAGGTCTGGCAGGGAACACTAGGCGCGGATGGTCGTGGTTGAGGTCTGGCAGGGAACACTGGGCGGGGATGGTCGTGGTTGAGGTCCGGCGGGGAACACTGGGCGCGGATGGTTGTGGTTGAGGTCCGGCAGGGAACACTGGGCGTGGATGGTCGTGGTTGAGGTCCGGCAGGGAACACTGGGCGTGGATGATCGTGGTTGAGGTCCGGCGGAGGAGAAGGAGAAGGAGGGGAGAAGAAGGAGGAGGAGGAGGAGATGGGGCTGACATAAAATCTAACAACCCTCACCTGACAGGTGGGGAAAAAGTCACATTCCAGATCAAAATATCAGAAGTTCTGAGATCTTTTCGTAAGGAAACCAACCATCTGGTCCAGCCGCCACGCTACGAACCCTTCAATGCATGGCCAAACATGCACTTCTTCCCCTTCGTCGGGATCCCCTTGCAAGGTCTGTTTGAAAGAAGAAAGGAACCAATGCCTCCCAAACGAATCCAAAAGGGTAATTACGTGAACAAATGTAAACAGTGACAGCTACAGTAAACATGATTGACCCCTCCCTAAGTCACTAGCCAGCTACAGTGAGTTCACTCAGTTCACTTCCCACTGGCACCGTTCATCCTTCACGACCTCATTCCCAACCCAACAAACACATCCAGCTCGCGGTCCTCTCGCCGCTCTCGCCGCACTCCACTCCGCGCGCGCGGGGCCTGGAGAGGTAGGGAGGACTCCATAGCACTCTCAACTCTTTAGAGGCTTCCAAAAAGCCCACGATGTTGTCGATCCCCTGGCGCATCAGCAGGGGGTCTGCCTGATGAACACAAACCGCATCCAGGAAGCAGAGCTCCGAGCTGCGAACGAAGCGGCAGGGGGGCTGGTAGGGTGCGAGAAGCAAGCCGGCAAGGGCAAAAGTCCAGCCGAAGATCATGAGCCAACAGCTTGCAGGATAAGGGTCATCGGTGGCAATGATACTCACGTGCAGAAATTGAGGAAGAACATCCAACAAGCATAGCAGGAATGCGAGGAGAATGCCCAGGACCCATGCCATCAACATGGAGCGCCAACCAAACTGACAAAGAAGGGAGATGTATTTCCATCTTCCAGCTGTCATCCAGCTGTGGGACAGAAAGATATCAAGGCGCTGAACGTGTGTCGAGTGTTCGTACAGCTCTCCTCGTTGCTCCAGGCTCAAGTCCGTGGGCTTGTACCTCCAGATCATGCCTCGCTTCCGCAAGGTCCTGCGCAACTCGACCCCGCGCAGCAGTTCCGGGGACATCGCACTTCGCGTGAGATCCCTCGTCAAGGTACCCTCAGAGAGATGGCCAGACGTCACGGCATCGATTGGCTCGCCCTGGCTGAGCCCTTCACTGGCGAGGGGTGGCTCGGAGGGCTTAAGACACCCGTGTGTGCCAGCCTCAACTTGCTCAGCTTTCTCAGCTTCGTTCGAGTGGCAGCATGTGCTCAAGTTCCCCATGGCCCAGCAAATTGCTTTAAATCAAACAAACCCGGACCTCTGGTGACTTCGGTGCGTTTCAGTACCCTATAGTACCATACAGTACTGCGTGATTGTTTGGGGAGCTCTGTCGGACTGGAGCGAAAGCAAACCGAAGTTCTTCGAGTCTTTACGTGGTCAACAGGTACCTATAGAGTCAAAAACTGCGGAGAAGCTGCACGCGAGTCGCACGCGAGTCGCACGCGAGTCGCTGCGTGTCGCTCGTCCCTTCTGTCAAACCAGGAGACATGCTCGTTGAACACTGAGTGTTTCCAAAAAAGTCGTCCTTCCCAGTGAGCTCAATGGAATTGAAGAAACAAGTTCATCCAAGGTCCACTGTGTCCATCGTTCTGAAGACAGCTGCTCTTTGGAGGCATCCGTTGTTTGACGCTTTGACGGCTGTAACTGCTCGTTTGGATGAAGACGGCGTCATCCTCATCCGTCTTTTCGGGAGCCGGTACCACGGCACAACGGCACAATGCACGCCGTGTTGGCCAGGCCGGACCAATTCGCAGGCAAAGCTTAAAGGCTGAATTGCCCAGTGTGCACCCTCGATTTATAGATTTTATATGATTTTATAGTGGCCCTCCCACTTGATGCAAGCAGCAAATGAGAATGAGGTGTTCAGGAGTTCTGCTCACCCTCCAGCTACGACCACTAAGTCAAAAATAATTCTCAGGATAACTTAACGCATGAACTTTTTGCTACACCTTCGTGATGCTTCTTGTGATGCTTCTCCAGTCAGCCTTGAAAGCCAAACTATTAAACATCAAAACACCATGTTCTGCCCATGTCACCCCAGTCGTGGTCCCTGTCTGCGAGTGTCGGCGTGCACACTGGGACGCCCAGCATCAATGTCAGGCGCTGGTGTCCCACTGCCCCACAACTGCTCCACAGCTCTCGCCCTCTGCGTGGAGTAAGTCAGTGGAATAAGCTCACCGGACGCTGTCAACGTGAACACGTAGACCTTTCGAGTACCTGAGTACCTCTGGACTGGGGTCAGAGGTACTCAGATTGATGGTCCGGTGAAACGCATTTGACCAACATCCCTAGGTCGTCGTGCCTCCTGTCTTTCCGTCAAAGGGCAAGGATGTGCAAGGCATCTGTTCATCTACTCGATCAGAGGCTATCCTGGGTCTCTCATCTGCCTGGCGTGTTGCTACACAATACTGACAAATCCACTGGAGAAGTGACAACTCACGAAAGAACAAAGGTGTCAACACAGGTGTGCAATTTTGCTTATTACATGATGATCATGATGATGATGATGGTGATGGTGATGATGGTGATGATGATGATGATGTTCTGATAGCTCATGATAGTTCACCAATTTTATCCCAATCATTGGTGATCCATTGGGTTCACCCACATTAAGTCAGGAAACTGGAGGTTGCGTCAGAATCATGCAGCTTGAAGGAGCAGAGTCAGACACATAATCACATTCAAAACATGGTCGCAGCTTCGCGGCGAATCTGGGGATGTCGCAGCTTCTCAGATGACGCCACCTTTGAAGGTCGAACTATGCTGCCCTGAACAATTTCTGTCTTGAAGACGTCTGGCTGTCTTGAATCATATCTTGTTTCTCGATCCTCTCTTGGAACCAAGATGCATCTTGAGATGTTCGTTTGGTCAGAACCGGCAAGAAACGATGTCTCTTTGGGGTTCAAGGCAGGTCTGGGAGAGAAGGTTAAGATGTCAAGTCATTGAGCCTGGCAAGTCCACTTCCCATCATCCGAACCCACAAGCCCAGTTAGACCGAATTGATGCCGCTGTTAACATGAATCATCAATCGGCAGTCTGATATCCACCCACCCATTCGTCCGACCACGCTGTTCCCTTGCTCTGCCCACAAAGCTCTTCCCAACCACGAAACAAAAAAAAGGTTTCGAGCATTGGCTACCTGCAAAGAAGAACCCTCGGGGTCGTCGTCGACGGAATCCTTCCATTCCAAGATTCTTTTTCTACACTAAGGTAGATGTTGTCAAAAAAAAAACATAACTGATGTCCATCATTCCTTCTATTCTGATGTTGTCTATCAAAGCTTCCATTCCAGGCTCGGTACTCGACCCGGACCGCACGTCCCCTCCCGTCGCGACGACCCTCACTTCGACCCCGAATCGCCGACCACCTCGGCGGACCAACCCGATGCATCCGCAGCCGGAACCGCCTCGTCGTCGCATCCGAACGAACCAACGAGTGAGCAGCCCGGGTCCTCTGCACCGCAGACCGTTGGGTCCATCAATTTACTGTGCAGCTCTGCCAGCTCTGCCAGCTCTACTGGACTGCACTGGACCCAACAAAGGGACACAAACCCAGGAAGAACAGCTGGGAATGCGAATGAGACAAGTGCAGCAGCAAGCTGTTGAAGAAAAACACTGTTCAGACTTGCTTCACTAAGCCATGGTGCAGCCGTGATTTCCATGATGTTCCTTTCGGGCCTCTTTCCTCAACGACACGCACAAGCGGGAAGCGTGAATCAAAAGTTGGATGGTTCATCCTTCAGCTTGTTCACCACAAAATAGGAATGGTGCTAAGTGCAAGAATATTCTTGATGCCAACCTGACCGAAGCATGTTCACCGAGAGTTTGGTGTTGGTCCATGCTTCACTATGCTTCACGTGCACGGCACCCAGTCTTCTTCAATTACCTTCATCATAGATATACCAACCTTTGGGGGGTTGGAGAGAATTGCCCTCGGTGGAACAGTCCTTTGGCTCCGAGAGGCCATGCTCCTCGGTTTGTCTTTCACTGAGGCCAATATGCGAACAAAGACTGAGGGTACACCTTGACCACTCGCCATGTACGCTGCTCCGCCGCATTCCGACCCGACTCGATTCCCGCCACCGGCCCGGCCGCTGCTTCCACCGGCCGACCGCCACCGCTGCAGTCGTCCGCCACAGCTGGGTCCATCTCCGGTCCCGCCGTTTGGGGCTTCGGACTGTGGCGAAACACTCATCAGTTTGGAGGATCACGTCCGAAAGAACCACCTGTGGACCCCTGCAAGTTCTTCGCGGCATCTGTTCAGGTCGGTGAAGAAAAAAACCTGCAAAGCAAGCGAGAGTACAAGGGGCAAGCAAGCGAGAAAAGCGACGGCGCTCGAAGAGAGCGATTGTGGCCAATAACGGCCAATAACCATGCATAACCATGAAGAATAGACCATGAAAATGATCTGTAGTTTAGGCATCACCATCCCCCTGTTTGGGGGGAGGGCTCCACTTCCTTCTGGGTATACCGACTCGCTGTTTGGTCACCGGAGCCCGCTGTTTGGACCACCGGAACCCCCCTGGGAAGGGCAAACGCAGGGCTTGCACGCTACGCTTCAGACAGTGTTACACATGGGTAGAATACATTGTGTTTAAACATATGAGGTTGTCTTACCCCCGCAAAAAAAAAAAAACAGAGAAATACAATTATACTAATACTATAGACTATAGTATAGTATACTGATGGTATCGATTTAGTTTTTTTCCTGTAGAGCTCTTTTTTGTACTTTGACTAACTGGCACTAACTGCAACATGTGTACATGCATTGGTGCAGGCTCGCGGTGTCATCGTTCTTGTTTCTCGTTGTGTTAACTGGTACAAACCATCGGTCTCTATGCGCAAAGATCGGTTTTTTGCGCCGCACCACTCCTCGTGAACTTCGTGGGGGTGACAAACCTGATATGAAGCACATGATGGGTGGTCCATCTTTTCGGCTTATCCTGTGATTTCTTGCCTTCCTCGCCTCTACAGACAGAACAAACATCAGCATCCTTGCGGCATGTTCCACACGCAGAACACCACGGACAGGGGAAAAAAAAAGGGGCGGTGATACGTATTACAGTATGTCATGTGAGGACTTTCACTGTTTGTTTCACCCATGTCATGTGGAAATCATCTCACCCCTCTCACCCGTCTCAGCCGTCTCGGCCACGGGCTCTCCTTTTTCGCCGCGTCGGCCGCCGCTGTGGGCCGGTTGAGCGAAGGAAGTCACGACACTCGACATCCGCGTGAACTCTAAGTGGCTGGGGGGGGATCTCAAAAACTCCAAAGAACTCAAAGAAGTTCGTCCCGAATGCTTGAAAGATCCCCAGTTGGTCCATTTGTGTTCTCACATGTGATGGATTTGCGAGGTTTGCTAGCGTTTGGGCAGTGCACACACTGTTACTGCTGGCGTTTTGGTCCATTCCACGAAATGTGACAAGCCTTTCTCGAGGCCACCCACCAACTCTAGTTGAAGCCGGCTGTGGCCCCCCATGTTGCTCGTCGATCTGTTTCAACCTTCACGTCCGTTAGGCTCTGCAGCGCGCGCTCCGCATCTCACGAGCGCAGTGGACACCTCGACCACTGCGTCATCTCGTCACAAATCTCTTCATGTTAGAGCAAGTGAAGCACGCAGGAAAGGCTACAAAAAAGCCTGACTCGAACAGCAAATTACATGGGAAAGTTTCAGGGAAACGTAGGCTCTTGAGGGTTCTAAAACCCCACATGGATGATATACTAAATCCTCTTTGTCAAATATCATTAAGGGTCGACATGAGAGTCATTCCATTGTCAATTCCACAAAAAACCGAAGCCGACAGAGGAAAAGGCATCGACAGAAGCACGCGAAGCATTGCGAAGCATTGCGAAGCATTGCGAGGCTGTGGGGTTTTGTGGCAAAATGAACGGTTTCGGCGCGTTCCTTGGTTTCGGCACGTGAACAGGTCCATGCAAGGGGCGCAGTTGCCGGCTTGAGGTCGGGCCAAGGCAGGTCGAAAGGCAAACATTAGCGGAAGGACATGTTTATCTGTTTATCCATGCTGAGAAGTTGAACTGGGAAGCAAAAAAGGAAGCATGTGTTCCAAAAATTGCAGAGAGACCAAACCAAATCTTCCTGATTCCTTGGCCATTGGTGATGGGTATTTCGTGGCCACCCTTCACAAGCCCACATGAACAAGTTATATATAAGCACAAAGAATGCAACCCTTGAGAAAAAAGACATTTGGATTTCTTGAAAAGGACTGTCAAGTCTTTAGGAATAGAAAAACATCACCCTAATAACAGATTGGTGTCCTTCAACATTTAAAGTCAAACATTCTGCTAGCACCCTCCAGGAGACAGGGCCAAGGAAGAGAAAACAACGAGCAGTTTCCGGTGTAAAAGCACCCAGTGCATGACCTTTGCACATAAGTGCAATCCTGCAAGCGCTTCTATTTTGCTCGGAGAACCAATGAGCAGCTTCTTGCAGCAAGCCGAGGTGACGTTCCAAATATAACGAGGCTTCGAATTGTGTCATTAGGCTTCGAGTTTCGGCACCGGTTGCAGGCCATCGCTATTAAGGTTGGAGGCCATCGCTAGGAGGTTGGAGTGATAGCAGGATCTTGGTCGACCGCAACAGCACATGCCGTGGTTTGCGCTTTTTAGCACATCCTCCCGTCTTCCAAAGCAACACCTGCAGCACATCCTTTAGCAGCTGGTCACTAGTCACTCGTGTGGGTCCCGCCCTCACACCGGAAAACCGGAATCCAGCTCACCTGCCGAACTGGACCAGACAACTGGACCAGAATCTGGGGTTTGGGGTTTGGACCGCACCGGCCTGTTTTTGGTCCCAACACTTGGCTGGAGGAGACACTCCAAGTTGCCCCAACGTCCCTTTGGTTTGGGTCCTTCTCAACTCATTCCCAACCGAATTCGACCAATTCCAACCCCCCCAAACCCACACCTCTCACTTGCGGCAAACTCTTGGATCTGGTCCTCATGCCATTCACTTATTTGTCAGTGCTTCGTCCCGCTAAAACCACATGGTCGCCACGAGACGGTCGTTTCTCTTCCAATCCTCGAGCCTTTTCAAAGAACACATCCTGTACAAAGAGCCTCACACACCAGACTTCGCAGTCTTGCCTGCCGGTTCGTGCGCCTTCCGGCTGGGCTTTCTAGGCAGCAGCTGGGCATCTGAGCATCGACGATCTCGGAAGATTGGCCTCACGCCTATCATAGCCCACCCCCTATGCCTCAGAGAAACAATAAGACACAAACAACCCAAAAGACCTCTTCACCTGGTTTCGGGCTGCTTATGGATGATTCAGAATGTCTTGAACTTTGAACAGCCTAAGGGCTGGTGGAACTACTGCCATCCCCACACAGAAAACCAGCATGTTCTCCAGCAATTCACCAAACCCAACAATGGCATCTTGTTGACCTAGCCGCCACCCTCACTGCCATTGATCGGATGCACAGAACAGTTGATGAGGGACCACCACAGAACCACTGGGTTGCCACCAAGAAGCACGTCCAACCACTAGACTCTTTTTGGATCTTTTTCTGTTTAGTGATGTACATTATGTACATTGCAAAATCCCTGCTCAACACTGCAGAAGTTTCCTTATGTGCTGTTCACTCTTCTTGGATGGGTCGTCCTCACGATGTCACACAGCCCAAACACTATAACATCAAGTAACCTCAGACGTCAAACCCTGCTGATCCTGTGACCTTCTCCGAGATTGGCCCAACTAGTGATAGACTGCGCCAAGTGCCAAGCGATCACGTGCCATCTCTTGAGGCGCCAAGCATCGCAGAGCCGCGAGATTTTTCGCAGGTCTTGGAGTGAAGCGCCCAGATCAAATCTTGCTGGAAAACAATGCAACCAGAAAAACCAGTCCTCTTCATGCAAGATATCTGGATGTTCGGCAGACTGGAGAAGGGTTTACATGCACCAAGTTGAGGGGTTGATGAGGTCTCATTTGATCCTGTCAGCCCTTAAAGGAGGTACCTTAGAAGTCGGAGTGTCAGGATTTGTTTCACCAAAACAAGAGGTAAAATTCAATTATAGAAAAAAACTTGTTGAGCCAACCTCCCTCTAATTCAGGTGTGATGTTCGATACCAAGCGCCCGAACGGACGCCCACTCCGAGAGTAACCCCCCCCGATGTCCTCAAGCCACACGGCCTCACACCCATGCACAAACCGTTCCACCTTCGGATGACGAGCACCCGCACGCCGCAGTGGAGTGAAATCAAGGATCGGCAGCTCAGGAGGGACAAGTGCTGGAGGATGAAGACCCACCAAAAAGCTATAAAGGCTGAACCCCTACTCAAATGAAGATCATGCAATTGGGCATATGACCAGGTTTCAGTGTTATGATGCTTAGGTTGCAGGCCTAAGCATCAGTGATTTGCTTGTGTACCGACTGTTCGCAGTCCTGAGATACATTGAGCCATCAAACATCATCAAACATCATCAAACCGTCTCCACTGACTGGCGCAGTGGGGAGGGGCGTGCTGTGGGCAGTGTAGTCCGAATTTGGCTTGACGACCGGGATGCCTGAACAGAGCGGCCAGAGAGCGATTTGGTTCATTTTCACCAAACATGTAAAGTTTCCACACATGGGAATAGAAGGCCCAGTGCCAGTTCATCCAGTTTCCGTAAAGAAAAGTACTGCTTTTCCTCCTAGTGCTTTCTGAAGGCAGTGGTGTGCAAGACATGCGTTGCGCCCTCACGTCTTTCTGATCAACTCTCTGACTGCGTCAGCTCCGGCGACGTTCCAAAAACCAGACCCTTGAAACCCGTCGCGTCTGCGGCTTGGTGCCCAAATTCCCTGCGTCGCATTCTCGCATGTGGAAATGCGACAAGACTGGTAGCTGAAGTTCGCATCCTGCAAAATGCCAAAAGAACCAGCTGTAGAGCTGGCTTGTAAAATCATGTCAAATCCCTGGGGCGAAGCTCGAGCATCATCTCTTTTCATGTTTGGTGATCCACTGATCGTTTGCAGAAAACAACATCTGTCCATCCGTCAACAAGATATCACAGCTACGACGAGAAGGGGTCGCTACGACCCTGAAGAAGAGGAAATAGGCCACCAGAAGACTCGGTCTGTAGCGTTCCTTATAATATATAGGGAGACCTCCCAGGCAACGACCCCCTGGAAGAAGAGGAAATAGACCAGGACCATAATCATCCAAAATCCATTGGGCCAAATGGGTCTCCCGGTCTCCCTATTGACACACTCCCATGGCTATGACGCTATGATGCCTAAGTAACTTTGCAGAGTCCATTTTTTGCACGGACACATACAGAAAAGGACCACTGGATGATCAACCTATTGACCTTTGTCAACAACAGACCTGGTTTGTTCGGACGAGCTCGTGCAAACCGTTCATGCTCTCTCTCTCTCTCCCAAAATCCAGTTTCCCAATGTAAGCCCAAAGAAGACAAACCATCCAGCTAGCAGCTAGCTATCGCTGATGTGCTCACTAACATCGGTGGAAGGAGCTTCGCAGTTCTACGTGGCCTCGTAAGGCCTGGCGCCCTGCAGTTCCACGTCGGCCGTGACTGTGGCACTGGGCATCACCTCCTCGAGCTCATCCTGGGAGCAGGAGGGAAGATGCCCCACTCTACGGTTTTCTGTGACAATTAGGAACAGGAACCTAGAAGCGATGGCCTCCAACTTGTGTTTTGGGCACTTTCTGGTGGGATTTCGTCTGATCCTCACATCGGGGAGGCAAACAAAATGAAAAAGACATGTACCATGATGTAACGTACCATTCAACCACTGTTTGTGAAGACGATATCCATGTTTCTGGTGGAAAGGTCGGTTGCGGAGTTGTGCAGTCAACACGGGTTGTCTGATTCCTTTCAGCACTTCTTGCAGGATTGTCACGGCTTTCTGAATCGAGTGAACCCCATATCGGATTGAAACAACAACACAGTTTTCTTCAAACACTTGTTGCGGCTTCAAACACCGAACTTCGACCGTTGTTTCGCATGTTTCCCAAAAAAAAGAGCCAGTTGGGCCCCCCCGGGTTCCGCCGCGTTTCTTCGCCGATCCCCGTCTTCCCAACTCGAAACACTGCACCTCGGAACGCGCTCCCCGATCTGTTTGTAGAATCTGCAAGGCGGAAGCCTGGCGGCGAGGGGCTTGTGCGCTCGCAACCCATGCCGAAACGAGACGAGAGATGCCGAGGCGAGGGCAAGGCCGTCCCACACCGGGCGCCGTCCCAGCAGGGAGATGGCCAGGGATATCCAGGGTTCCAGATCCAAAAAGACGGCCTGCGCGGAGGATCGAATCTGCTCAAGGGATCCCCAAAACAAGGCCATCAAGGCTAGATGGCGCATGGCCTGAGAGCGTTGAGGTGTAGAGTTACTCTGGTGTAAGGTATGTTTGCATTACGATGAGGCAGTAAAGCAAAGAGAGTTGTGAGATGGCGAGAGGGAAAGTGAAAGAGCGGGTGCGAAAAGGATGAGATGAGATGAAAAGGATGTTCGCAGGAAGAGGGAAGGATGTTTTCCAGCCGATGTTCATGCAGGTTTGTAGGCGTTTTGCAGAAGGATGTGTTATAGTGTATGCATTCAGTCCTTGTCCCAAACATTGACATGGTTTCAAGGCGATGTTTAAGCAGGTTTACAGTAAAGTGCGTGGATTCAGGTCCTGTCCCAAAGATATCTCCAAGGCCATGTTTAAAGCGGATTTGTGCGCAGAGTTATTGTATAGTAAAGTGTGTGGATCCAGGTGAAGGAAGCCCTAGAATCCCTAGAGGAGTTTTAAAGTTGATGCTCATTCATGGACGATTTGAAATGGCAATATTCCTTAAGTTTTTGACACTTGACCAACATTTGACCCTCATTTCGTGCCAGATGGTTGCATTTTGTGGTGGCTCGGTGGCACCACCCCACACCTAACAAAGAAAGAGAGCATTAGCAAAAAAATGAGAGAGAGAGAGAGGAAGCGACAGAGAGAGAGAGAGAGAGAGAGAGAAAAAAAAAGAACAATAATACTCCAGCTGCCTAGTCGCTATAGCATCGATTCGCTCCGCTGACAGACTGGGGCGTTCAAACGTTTCTTTTCATGTCGGCGGGAAACGAACGTTCGAAAGTCGTGACTCACCAAGGTCTATTGAAACACTTGCCACATCGTCTACAAATCTGGATTGTGCTCTTACACATCGTCTACTATCATAAATGGTTGAGGCTCTACAGCGACCCTGTCCTTCCTGCGGACGGATGCCTTAACGCTCGTGCGGGCTAACGACGTGACGCTTCACAACTCACGGATTACCTGGGCCCCTCCAGGTGTCTGGAGCTGCGCTTGATTGTCACTGTGTTTGGTTGGTAGTGTATTGTGTTTGTGTGCTTGCGCTTGTTGCTGTTGGTGTTTGTGGTTGTGCTTTGTGTCTGCGGATGTGGTTGTGCTTAGTTGGTTGTGTGTTGTGTGTTCTATGTTTGTGATTGTGTGTTTGTGATTGTGTTTGTGGCTGTGTGCTTGCGATTGTGTGTTTTGTGGCTGTATTTGTGGTTGTGTTACATATGTTGGTTGTGGTTGTGTTTTGTGTTTGTGTGTTCCAGTTGTGGTTCCGGTTGTTCCAGTTGTTGCAGATGTTCCGCTTGCTGTTGAGGTCCGGTAGTGCCCACTGCGATCTGGCACTTGCAGTTGAGGTGTAGCCCATTACGATCGGGAGCTGGTAGTTGAGGTGCGGTAGTCAAGGAGACGAGGAGAAGAGAAGAGAAGAGGGCAAGAGAAAAGAAGAGAAGAGAAGAGAAGAGACAGAGAGAGAGAGAGAGGAGACAGAGAGAGAGAGGGAGACAAAGAGAAGATGAGGAGAAGAGCTCTGATAAAATCTAACAACCCTCACCTGGCACATTGGGAAAAACAAGAACAATAAAAGGGGGAGAGGGAGAGAGACTGAAGAGTGCAGATGTGATGTGTTGGTGTATGCAACTCTGGATATGGCGGATGTGATGATATGTAGTTCGCTCAGGCGGCGCTTTCGGATTCCCCGGCAGGGACCAGCATGACCGAAGTCGGACAAGTGTTGCAACACACAGAAAAGCCATCCTGTTTCGTAGAGGAACTCTCGAAAAACCATGGTAGTATATCATAGTATAATATCCCATGGATCACATGTCGGGATATGGGTTCAGACCCGCAAGAGGGGCACAGTGTGCCCGTTGTGCGAATCATGATCCTGAAAGTGGAGCTTCAAAGTCATTCACCAAGGATGATCGGTTTGTATTGGGAATGGACAACTGGTTGGTGATTTAGAATATCCCCAAAGGTATTAAGGTTTTTGGCAATCAGAATAACAGCTGTGATTCTTTGCTTCGAGAATACAGCATCCAAGCGTTCGCCATTGGCACCATGAATGCTACAGTAGCCAGCTGGCCTCAAACGTTTGCAAGGTGCTGTGCACCTTGGCTCGAATCTCCTGTCGCGAGGTCGCAAGGCAGGGACTCTCCATGGATGTTATAAACAAACCATCTACATGGACGTCATAACATCTCCCTGAACTGATGAATCGCAGCGATGGGACGTCTCCTCCAGCCTCTCGTCTTCAGAACTCCGTACGTCAGCCCAGATCCTCAGTTGAGGATGAAACTGCGGTCCAAAGCGGATGAAACAGTTTCAACAAAAAATATATATCTGCCAGGAGTCACAAAGGGGTGCTTAATGGAGGTTAGGGGTGACCATTATCCACTCACTTAAGGACTAAGCACCACCTCTTTGTGACTCCTGGTATATATATATATATATCTGGACTCCCCTCTAAGACAATGGAAACTGCTTCTCTACTTGCTTCTCTGTAATTCTATGCGACATTGGCACGTCCCTCCATGTTGAAAGCAGCTCAAGTTTGACGGAGGTCGGGCAAACATGTCACATTAAAATGTTCAGTGGTGTTCTGCCAGCAATCCCCCACCACAAAAAAGAATGGCAACTCGCAGAATCTTCACAAACACAAGCGGAGACACAGCTTTTCTTGAACTCCACGTTAACAGGGGCACCTGTGTTGAGAAATTTGGGCAGCGGAGGCTCGAAACTGGGGTAGAACCCACTCACCACAGTGGAGACTGGGTTCCTTGAACTCCATATGATGGTTGACCTGTTTGTCGAATTTTGACAGTGACATGCGCGTGGGAGTCTTCACAGTCTGGAGGGGTTTAGTCTCACCTTCACCAAGCATCCTCCTCACCTTCAAGTGAAGAGTTCCCGAGAGCAAGCGCAGCCTGCAGAAGTTCTGGCTGCGGGCTGAAGGGTCAATGAACCAAAAAGCGGTTATATAATGTGTGACAGAGTCCAAGTCAGGCGACAGAACCTGACAGGTCACCTGACCTTCGAAGAATTAGGCAAATGTAAATGTTTCTCTGACCCGTGTTCGATCAGTCTTCTTTTTTCTGAAGAAAACCATGACTTTGTTCGATCTTCATAACAGAAAGCATTAAAACAAAAAAACAGCCATCAAAGATGATCATGGCATAAGAATCACGAATCGAAAATGATCCAAGATGATTGGAGATGATGGCATGAGCTCCAACCCCTCTGCTTCCGTGCGCAGCAAATGAAATGATCCACAAGCAGAAAAAATATTTTGCTTCTGTGGGAAAAGCCCTGCGCGACATGAAGCCATCAACGGTGTGCATCTTCACTGACTCAACAAAAGTTCTTCCACTACCAAACCCCCAACCTGCCTCTCTACCTGTTGCAAACACCCGCCCGCCCCACAAAACACCTCGGGCGTCGTCTCTCGAACTCGCGGCGCGTCCGGAACGCGTGGCCTCCGGCGCAAGTGCTCCTGCGTTGGATCCACCACTTCTTGCTCAAGCCTGGGAACGTGGGACGCACCCCGGACTGTCCCATGTGTCACCCGGTCGTCGCCAGCAGTTCTGAACCCGCGTTCACCAACTGTAGGGGTGGCTTTCAAGTATGTAAGCATATATATGTAAGCATTGCATCGAATCCAATGAGAAAATCCAGAGATTGGATTCGATTGTGTAATCGTTCAAGATACTTGAACAATCTCAATGATTCCAATCTCTTGGTTTGAATCCATTGAGATTTACAAAAAAAACGATCAAAAAAAGTTCGGAAGTGACTCACTCCCTCGCTCCATCTCTCCCTCGTTGCTTTTCGACCCACAAAAAGACACATGTCAACTGATAAAATGATGTGAGAAGTCAAAAACACATTCTTGTGAGGGCTCCAAACATGTTTGACCCCATGGGTCAAATCCACAAAGCTATTTACATCAATGCAAAGCCTCGGTGGAAATGAGTATTCGCTAGCTCTTTGAGTGTTAGGTTATATCCCAGAGCTGTGTCCTCAAATTAAACCAAATGCAAGTATTTATATATAAAAATATACTAAACTGCATACCTCGTGCTGAATCACTCTGCATTGCCTGGGCATCTGGCGGCCTACGGTAGTCTGAACCAAGAGTGGTCTCGAGGGCTTGTTCCTGAAGGTGGAACGCCTGCATCGGAAGCATCGCCACAGAGTGACATCCGGATCCGGGGGGCTCCGTGATCTGGACATCTGGTTGGGTTCAGCGTATTTCCGCGGTTTTTGGAGGGGTGGGTGATGGTGGGTTTGAGGAGTCCAGTCAGACATTCTGAGCTACGACTGGAGGTGATAGACGGATGGTGATTGACGGATAGGAGGATTCCAAGAGACCATGCGCCCATGGTGCCGCAGGCAGGACCTGCCTGCAGGTCTCCAACAAGACACCAGACATGTCGTAATACCATTTAACTACCCTGAAAGTTCTGAAAGCTGAATACGGTAATTGTCTACTTCTGTTTCAGAGGATGTTTTTTCCTGGCTCACAGTCTCTACCGTTTTGGAACCGTTGTTCCACCGTTTCTTTTTCAAGGTCGACTTCAGGGTGCGGTGAGAGCGCTCGAGGATGCGTGACCGAAGGGTGACGAGGATGGCGGATCGGATCGGATCCCGCCGGCTCGGTGAGCGGATCCGCCGCTCGGTAGGTGGAACCGGAAGGATGGAACCGGGGAGATGCTCCCTGTGTTCTCCAAGAAATGGACGTGGTGGAACAGACTGGCCGACTGGCCCTTTTTCAATCGCTTGTTCAATCGGGTTTGGGATGGGCCAATCCCCAAATCAACGCTCCAATACCACAACCAGGGACACTGTTTTTTTTCCAGCGACTCGACCCTGCGACCCTCGTCTCCGCCTCAAAAATCCACTTGTCTCCATAAATCGCCTGAAGATGCCTGGAGCTGGACACAGGAGCAGCTGGAGTGCTGAAGTGCTGGAAAGCAGCGGCTGGGACACGGGCCACGGGCCATGGCGTGTCGGTGTCGATCCATCCGCCATGTCCAAGATATCAAATGTCTGTGGATCGTTTATCCCAAACGTCTGTGACTGCATTTGGAAGTTTATTGAACTCGTGCGAACGTCGAGGTTGTGGGTGTTCAGCCATCGACTCACCATTTGTGCACGTCCGGTTGGAGGAGAGGATCTACGTCCAGCAACCATTTCTGACGTTTAGTGGTTATTGATGAAGACTGCCGCGGTCTCCATACCATTTCTGAACTTGAGTGGTTATATATTACTGTAAATTGTGTTAAATGAAGACGGTCGTGGTCTCAATACCCTTCGGTAAAAGTGAAACAAGTCTCGGACACGACTGATGGACCAAGTGGAAGTGAAACAGGTTTCAATTCCTTGACCCAAGTTCAGCTGAGTGTTTCTGCCTTCAAGATCAGAGGAAGGTCTTCCACCAGCTGGTATCAAAGATTTGAGGAGGGAATGAAATCTAATCTAAACTCCTTTCTTTCAGCTGGCTGGGGCATGGAGAAGTCCTTTCCTTCAGCCCAAGTCTTCCAACTCGGGATTTATCAGACAGAGAAGCCAGCGCCGAATTATATCCGAACCCAGCGCCGGAATTGGTCCTGCATCTCCATGCCATATCCTTCTATAGCTGGTGGCTTCTTTGAGTGAGTACCGGTCCCCGTGGGTGCCCACTCGGAGGGATTGGAGCGACAACTGCTTGCAGCGACGGCCGTGGCGGACCCTTCGAACTCACTCAGATACTTCGTCAGTTTTCAGTTCTGCATGCTAAGTCTATAAGGTAAGTAACAGTCGACTACAGACTACACGGGTCCGGAGTAGATGCTTAGAGTTGTCTGAGCGAAAATGAAGAAGAGAGGGTCCGGCGACCCTCAGTTCAGCCATCCGAATTCAGGTATCTCAAGACTATTCATCGAGCACCGTAAAGCCATCCGGAAGCAGGAATTGCTGAGTTCTTTGGTGCAAAATCCCTTCATTTGCGAGGTGCATCTGGGTCTTATAGCTAAAGCATGCGAAAGCATGCTATAAAGCTTGCTAGCCTGGTTCCTTTCCTTCGCAGTTGGCCCCAAGCTCTGCGGTCCGGACGGCACGATCCCGTTCATGATGCGTCGCGGCACCTGCGCGCCGTCCGCACGGCGGACGCAGTCGACCCGAGTCGACCGAGGCGACGGCCAAGGACCGAGTCCCGGAGTAGACATGCAGTTGATATATAGAAACCACCCCAGGTGGTAGAGTGTTACAAGGTCAAAACGTTTATAGATGGGAAACCGTTGATTTGACTTCAGATCGGGATCTCGTATTCTTCACCTCATCAACCTTCCCCATGTGTCTCCTCTCTTGGCCACCATCTCCCAGACTTCCTCCCGTACCGTGTCCGCGGCGTGACGCCGCACGAGAGGCGAGCCGTGTGGATCTGGTCGATGAGAAGGAGCAGCCTCGCAGGAGGTCAGTGCCACGATGAGGTGAAACGCGCCAAGGAAAGCCATCCCTTTCGGAAAGCCATCACGGTCGCTGTCTCCCCTGCTGTCTCCTTTGATCTGCTACTCAGCTACTCCAAAGAAAAATAGAGATGTAGTGACAATGTAGTGCCAGGCTATGTCATGTCAAAGGAGTTCAGCGTGGCTTTCACCATCCATCGGGTCAGCTTTTCAGATCTCTCTCAGCATCGTGCAAGCCAGGCAATTCTGGGCGAAACTCCGTTAACTGCCTGGCGCATACCGCGCGCGCATGCGGCAGGTTCAAGGGCAAATGGATATGGAGGGTGGTCATCATAGGTGTGATGAGCTCGAAGAACCCTTCTCAGAAGGGAAGCTGTCCCTAGTCTCAAAATAGGGGGATTCTATGCTTGGTCCTAGTCTTTTGAGAGGAAAGGAGCATGCTCCCTTTGAAGTCTTCATTCTTGCCCACATTGGACGATGCTTTGAAGCTCAGAAATCAAACCTCTCAGCTCAGACCATCCGCCCTGACCCACCCCAACACTGCTCCTCGTCTCGGCTGCACCGGCCACGTGGGAACCCTCTCCGCCCCTCTCCGCACGAGCTGCTCGCTCCGCGCGCGTCGCCTGCGCTGCAAGGCATGGCGCTTGCGGCGGAGGCTCCGGTGCTTCAGCCGCCCGGGCGCTTTCTCCTGCCGATCCGAGACGGGCGCGGGCGACCCGCGACGACGGGCGACGCGACGGGGGCGCTTCGCGATCCAACACGGCGGGAGCCTCGAGCTGTGCTTTGAAACCGTGAGAAAGGCGATCTCAGTTCAACTTGAGGGGCTCAATCGATGTCGACCACTGAGCTTGGGGAGTGAGGAGGATGAAAAATGATCGACCACTAAGACTTGGTGGTCTTTAAGAGTTGAACACATCCTTCGATCCACGTGCATCGTTCGATCCACCGAGGCGATACGAGGGCGCTTAGGGCTCCTCGCAGTAAGCAGGGATCTTGCCATCTGCTGCCAGTAAGCACGGCATATTCCTTGGTGAGAAGAATCATCTTCATCCTTTTCATGTGGTTTGTAGCTCGTGGTTTTCAGCGCTGGTGTCGGTTTTCAACTCTTCTCATCAGTTCTCGCTTCCACCATCTTCCGAAAGTCTCTCCCCAAAAGCCACAATCTTTCCACGACTGCCAGGAACTGTTCGTGATTGGCGAACATGTCTGTCATGACAAACACCGATTCTGAGCCCTGCGACTGCCCGTTCATCGATCACTTCGACGCGAACGGGTGGAAGCAGCGAGCGAGCTTTCGGCGAGCCCTTTTGGAGCCAAGAGGCTCGGACGCGGGAAGCTCGTACTGGGTATACAGATCACACACAGATCACACACAGATCTCATGTAGATCATGCATGATGTGAAATTGCTTAACTGGGGTGCGTGAATCGTCCATGTGATTTTGTGGGGGTTCGCTCAATACCTCAACCAAAAGCAAATCGCAGATCTGGATTCAAGCCACTCTAGAATCTGTGAGATTCTGCTGAGAGGAATCTGCATGAAACACAACTTGCAGTGACCTCCAAACACCTAGAGAGGATGTTTTGGGGGCCTCCGAAAAGAAAAGAACCACTCGCCGCGTCGTCTCCTCCCGGCCTCATCCTCCTGCCTTCACGTCAGCGTTAACGGGACCTGTACGTCGTGGTGGCCTTGCGTGCACGTCCGAGTATTACTCGGTGCAGCGGGAAGAATCGGCATCCCCATCGTTCTGGCGGTGTTCTGGCTGTGAGTCAAAAGCACCAAACCCTGGTATTGGTTAACCATGTCTGGTTGTCTAATCTGTTCATGTTTGGGTGTGGAAAAACATGGAACAACCGGCTTTTGACCCACAGCCATATTTGCCCCTGCATCACAGACACCATTTACGAAACATTCGCACGATTGTCCCATATACCAGCAGTCACAAAGGGGTGCTTAATGGAGGTTAGGGGTGCCCATTATCCACTCACTTAAGGACTAAACACCACCCCTTTGTGACTCCTGGTATATATATATATCCATTATAAACTCTAGTATCATAGACGGCTTCCGGACTTTGGGCTCGATTTTGGCACTACGAGGTACGGTAAGACCTGCGGCCTGTACCTCGCTCCTCGCTGGCTGATGATCCACACCAACTGTGGGCGACAACGTGTCAGGGTCTCGAAAAAATGTCCTTTTTAGGGGTAGGGACGGGCGGAATTAATTGGAATGGAAAATCAACAGGGTAAGGTATCCTCCTTGAGTCATGGTCAAGTGATGTGGGTATAATTGTGAATTCAATGAATCAACAGTTGATGTTAAAAAACGATCCAATTCAAACCAGGATCTTCATCCTGATAAAGTCATGTTGTGAGGCCATTCCTAGACCAAAAACGATACAGGGATCGTCCTTCGCGCTTTCATGGTTTGTAGAGATCGTTTGACATGGCTTCACCCACCAAGGCATCATCAAATGGAAACCCAAGACACTCGGGAAAAAAAAAACACAGCATATTCCCACCAGACCATCAGAACTAAAATACATACATAGTTGTTTCCAGGGTCGAACAATGAAAAGCAATCATACTACGGTTCTGATCGCCTAAAAACCTGTTACATGTGTCACATATGGCTCTCGCCGAACGGATATGCATCCAAAGGACCAAATGAACACCCAGCAAGTTCGGATCCCTTCCAGGCCGGACCGGGCCGCACCGAACGGGCCTCGTTCATCTTCACGACCCAGTGAAATGGGCCAGGCGACCCACCTGGGCACTTGAGTTGGGCGAAGGAGCAAAGCCGTAAACTTGGTGCTTGCAGTTCGAGTTGCAGCCCAAAGTGGTCGGAAAACCAAAGAAAAGCTTGGCACCTACTGGGACGATGGGATGTACTGAAGCATCCTAAACACCTTCCAAACTCTACCAGCATGCTTCTGCAAAGTATCAAGTATCCTTTCCATTTGGACTGAGTCCACTGATAGTACTTTGCCACTCCCAGTGGCTGCATCGCCCATGCTCTCTACTCCCATTTCACCCAGAACAACCCTCAAGCCTTGACATCGCCGTTGGTTCGACCCAAGTCTGGGCCACACTTCATCTATGGCTCTGGGAGCATTCAGGCGGGACACCTCGGATGACCACTGTTACCACTGCAAAGACGTGTCCCAGGCAGGTCAACGACTCGTTTGGGGCTCCAGGTTTGGACTCACAGACTTGATCTAAAGAGGTTGTAGGTCGAACACAGAGCTCCGGAGATCTGACCCCGAGACCCCAACTGGGCGGATACTTTGTTCATCGTTTTTCAACATTCCAAAGGTCAGTGAACTGGGAGCACCAGGTTGTTTCAATGAAGGCTGATGGGAATGGCATTTCATAAATGATACCACACGGCAGGACATATGGCTGGGGGTCCGGAAAGAACCAGCGACACGGCAGGACATCACGAACCCCCCCCAGAGTTGTCAAGGAGATGCGAGCGGACCAAGTTACCTCAAAGACACCTGAGAAGGGACCAAGTCAGTCTATGGTTCCTATCTCAACTTGACCTGGTTGTACTCAGTTCCATGAAGCGGAGAGAGACACTGCGGTCATCGGCACACTTTCTACAAAGGCCAAGTCACCTCGATTGCCGGCGGCGCTCGTCAAAGGACTGGCAGAGGTTCTCCTCAAGAATCTAGCTGGTGAGTGGTCTCAACTCACTTAAAACATAGTAGTCAGTGGGATCATTTCGACAAACCTTTGAAACACACAACCCTTCTGAACACCACCTAGGCCGGTTTATGGCGCGGTTCGCACATCACATTACTCTCGACAGTCCCTCTTATGTCTTCGACTCGTGTGGGCAGTATCATCGGTGGTACTTCGATGGAAGACTCCGCCGGACGGTTGGACCACACAGTAGTGGATAGCTCGGATAGCTCGGTGTTTGGGAAGTAGGTGCGCCGACCTACCTTCGGTGATGGGATCCCAGGATTGCCATTTTTGGACCTCGGACTTCTGAAACACTGACTAAACTTGCTAGCTGCTAAATGTCCTCGTAAATCCTTCGGAACGCAACGAAAAAACACCGTTCGAAGCCGTCTGAGTCATATTGTTGTGTCTGAGTCACCGCTGGTGTTGACGGCAGCATTCAGCTTTCAGCCACAAAGGAGGTGTCGCTGTCAGCTTCTGAGAACCTTCGCAAGATGTTACTCACTCTGATTGACTTGTGTTTCTGCTCTTGAATCTTTGAAGCTCCCGATTTGAACGCTAGGCATTTTTTTTAACCACCATCGTAGCGCGAACGCAAACGAACAGCACGAGGGCCACGCTCCCAAAAAAAGAGTACCAACCGGATAAGCATCACTAAAAAGGTAGAATCTTCAGGTTGATCAGCAAATGGTCCAGAAAAAGGACGTCCAGCAAACATATGCAGAATTGTGCGAAATCTCCAGCATTGTCGTTGTGCGGCACCGCGGGCTTAGAAACCCAGTGACACACTTTGCATCATGACATCAGTCACACACTGAGTGCACCGATCTTTCATGGTTTTGGGCGACCGGTCTTTGGAGTGGTCAACTGTTCTTTTGCTTTTGACCAGTTCCAAGAAAGACATTGAAACGGGCGGCTAATGCGCTCTAATTTCAAGGTCCAAACAAAGACCCAGAGGTGCAAAAAGCTACTGCATATTTTTTTCTGATACATGGCCTGACATAGACTGTTTTGTTTCTTCTGAAACGGGCAGGATATGTGGAAATATTGCTGCAAATGTTGCTCCCAATGTTTCACATCCGTAGCCAATCAGGCATTGCTCATCTGCTTCGACCAGTTCTACGCGAGGAGGCGTTTGCATCTGAGAAGGAAGGATTCGGTCAACGAAACGACCAGATGTTGTGCCACCCCAAAAAGAACAAGGCACCGGTGCTAGTCATGAAGTGCGACACCCAATCCCCAAGTCGAAGAGCGACAACAGAAGTCTCCAACTCCAACATTCCAAGAAGTAGAGACGTGGGAGCTCAGGGGTGAAAGGCACTTCGAAGTCTCACCAAAGATGGAAGCAAAACAACTTAAACAGAAAAAACATTACAGCAAGGTGCGGCATGCAGTCAGAAGGCATGACACCTGGGATTACAAAGAGGTACAGCAAGTTTTCAAGATGAGCTGCAATGAGATGACCAACTGTAATCTGTGAAATGAGGTAGGGCGATGGAAGGGTGTCAAAAGCAAAAGGTACATGACATGACTACATAAACCCAGAACGGACACCCAGCTGTCCGTTTTAATCTGCCCGCAGCAGTCTAGGGACAGGGAAATGCTGTCTTCGATCAATGTTTGTGTTTGTGACTCCAAATGTCACCAGGTCAAAGTTATTTGCAGTTGTGGTTCATCAAAACTGTTCACCAAAAAACCAGGTCAAAACAAATTATTGGTCCAGCTTGGTCAGGAAACTGATGGTATCAACCAAACCTCGTCTGCAAGCAAAAATGGGATAACTTGAAACGCGCCCTAACTTGAAACATCTTGAAATCCACAGGTTGGTGCTGTCCTTCCTGTCCAAAAGCTAGTTGCCAACATCCACATCTGCCTCATTCCAGCATTCCAGAAGCCATGGCGCCACACCAGCAGCTGTGGACACGGAAACGTCTCCACCGATTCCATCGTGAGGAGTTGTGGATCCTATGGTCAAGCTGTCGATGCCAATGTCTTCCTTCAATGTCGATTCAAGAACTTACAGGAAGAATTGGCAACAAGCAAAGCTAAGTGTTCCTGTCCGTTGACTTTCCGTAAGCTACAAGTTTGACTTACAGGAACTTTCCCAGAAAACTATCAGAAGTGTTCCTTTCCGTTGACTTTCTCAGAACATTCGGACCCTGCGAAACTGGTTGCAGTCTGTTCGGGCCAGCGCGCAGCCTTTGCTTGGAGTCAGGTCCCTGCAACACGTGCAAATGGGACAAGATTACTCAAAATGTATGGTTTGGGTCGGCACCCCCCCAACCCCCAGCGTGGCTGGTTGAGAATGGAAACAGGTTCCGGGTGGCTATCTTCCCTGACCATGCCCTCAATTGGTCCATGGGTCGCCAGAGATGACATTGTCCACTCATGTCGTGGAAGTCTTGGCTCCAAAGAGGCAAGACTTGGCGCGCCGAACACGCGCCATCGCTGTTTGCGCGACGACCCTAGGGCCGTTGACGACCTTTCTATGCGCATCCTGTGAAGATGCGAACAGGATGAGCATCTCTATTCAGTGAGACCTTGGTGCTGCTGGGCCTTCAGGTAGTTGGCCACCTTCGGGCACCTGAGGAAAGAAAGCAAAAACAAATGCATGCACCATGACAGGGAGGAAGCGGATTTATCATGATGCAGTATTTTACCCTTCTCTTTTCATTTGATAAATCATCGGAGGAATGGCAGCATTTGTTCGAAACCCTGCCTCAAGTCCCGAGCCTTGTTGCGCCTCGCAATGTCAACCAGCTTCCTGAGCGTCGCAGCCTCGTTGATGTTGACCCGAATTCCTGCGTTCATCAGGGCGAATCCAAGTGCTCTCACCTCATGCAGATAGTCATCGACTCGTTCTTTTCTCTGAGTGGCTCCGGCCTGCACACGTGACCAAATCTCACCAACCAGCTTGATTGCTCACAGTAAAAGTACCACGTAACCGCATAGTGATATGTATGTATGTGGTTCTATAGTTCTATATGCACATACCCTGACAAAGGAAATGCCATGAAATCTCATGAAGTATGCAATTGATCAATATCCAATTAATTCCATGAGCCTGGATAGAATCACTAACCAAAATGCAATTCGATGGAATCACTATCCATGAAGTATCACTATCCAACATGATCAAATCGAATCAATGCAACTGATGGGCCTCGCTGAGCCGGTGCCTCCAGGTCTCAACATCGGAGACTAGTGGCGAAATGCGGTATTCTCCACCTCGCTCGGCCTGCCGCAAGGAGGCCACCTCCATCTGCAAGTGCAGGTCTGATTCTGCAGCTCTCTTCAGCTCTAGGGACTCCTGGAACGGTTTTTGTGAAGGAACACATGCGAAAAGTGTCTATCTCCATTTATCTGCAGGATATGTTGTTTTATATATTTTTATATCTTTTTCTGTCAACAACTCTATTTCGACATAAGAAATGCATGAACCGCAAGTTCCGAGCGTCCTCGTCGCTCCAAACGTTGAAGTATTCTCCCCGCCTGTGGCGCCAGGACTCTCCTGAGACTCTGCTGAATGCTGAGTGCGTCAGCCGCATCAGCCCCCCCCATCCCCCAGATGGGGCAATCATCTTGGATTTTGTAGGTATTGAAGTTCAAGAAGTAGACGTGGCGAGCACACTCCGAGGCCTGGTGAAGCCAAAAGTCCTCCAGGACATGGGAGTTGCCCAGCTGGAGGATGTTGTCCAAGAACACCAAGCTGGAGTTGTGTCCAGCTTGGGAGGCCTGGGGTATGATGGCCGCCCAAACTCCATTTGCTCCCTGTAGGGCAGCTTCCACACTAGCGGCATCTTGCACGTTGCTGTGTCCACCATGTGCGTGAACTAAAATGCGGTAGTGCTCATGTTCAGGAAAATGTTTGCGTAGCCACCCAACCAAACGCCCATAGTCCCTGTAGTCTGCACATCCCCGGCCTTCCTCAGTGAGAATCGCTACGACTCTACGCCTAAATGCGTCGCATGCCTTCCATGTGCTAAAAGCATTTGCTGCCTCTTGCTCCTTCACATCATCCATGTCACCGTTGATGGATAAATTTAAAAACTCCATCAAATCCACCAAGTTCAAAGAAATCTCGCCGCGGCCGGGTCTTGCGTTTACTTCGCTGTCTTCTCGCCATGGGCAGGGGTCCAAGCCCATCTCTGTATAAATCTCATCAATCTTCTCCACAGTGTCGACAACGGATTGCACAAAGTCAGACTGGGCAAAGCGTACACTCGCTTTCATAGTCAAATCCAGAAATGCATTTGGTATCTTGAATTCTCTGATGGCATTGATACCAGCCGTACGGTCTGCTTGGCCTGGGGAGAACATCGCAATCATTCCATCCATGCTGTCTCCTTTGTAGCACATCCACTCCAAGATCTGGGTCTCTGGAGTGTATGATGAGCCATAGTACTGGCCAGTAATGGCAATGTCCTGGCCATGGACCAGGAGATTGTGCGGTTTTGGGGTGGGCGGAGGTGCACAAAAAAAGATCAAAACTGGCAACACCGATACTCCTAGGGCCATTTCATTAGATGCAGGCGAAGCAGGAGGCCACTAGATCTGGTAAAGCATGCGCAAAGCGCATGGTGACTTGAGTACATGAAGAGTTGTGACTGACGTTCAACAGCCTCAAGCCTCACATGTCAAACTACAGTATCTGATCTGTCGTGTCAAGGCTTTCAACGCAAGGGTTACCAGCAAATTTATCAGCTCAGAAAGCCATCTCATTTGAATTCTGTTGTTTCAGTCAGTTGAATGAAACGAACGCAACAGGTGCAAGACAGTGAGACTGAGACTTCTGAGGTCTCGTCTAAGTCGTGTCGTGACGGATTCGTCTAAGTCGGAATCGTGCGACGGTCCAATTCAATGTCTTTCAGCCTTTTGAGTCACAAAGACCCTCAGCCCAGTCCTTGAAGCCCATTGCCTGCACAATCTTCAGGGTCAGATACTTCATGTAGCCAGTATGGCCAAACGGTGTGTTCGTGGCCGGTTCTCGTACCGACTGGTCCATCACCACCGGACGCATGGTCCGAACTCGTTCATTGAAGGGCTCTGGGGTCATCTCTTCGGCGGAGTAGGGAACTGTTTTTGGGTCTTTGAGGAGCTCTATAAATCGTTCAGTATCTGATTTGATCTTCAACCAAAGACGATGGTCAGGCGCTTGAAGAAATTCTTTCATCTCCTCTGGTTGCATCAGGCCGAAGATGCTTGCCTTGAGCAACTCAGGCGAGTCTTCTTGCTGAGCTTGCGCGCAACACAGCTTCAACGCATCGCCTTTTGCTACTTCGTCTCGCAACAACAAAGCAACGGTATCACATGCGTTGCAAATCTGAATGCCCAGTGGTACCGTCTGGTCACTGACGTCCAATAAGCTCGCAACCTCACACCAGTCCAAAGCAGATGGATCAGATACTCTCACACCAGTGTGCTACTCTCTTTCGCCCACAATATATATCTCAACCGGTATCTTCAAGCAAGTCTCTTACAGCTACTAGGGTAGCTAGTCCTGTCATAAGAAGCACATGTCTGATCGTTTCGGGATCTATGCTAGGAACACCTGGAGAGTTGACTGGAAAGGGTCTGAAGAGAAGGTGGGCCAAGAACCTAAGGCCCACATGTTCTTTGCACATGCACAATCCACCGCACTGGTTTCATGACCGTCTCTCGCTGGGTTGTCAGACCAAAGCGGTAAGGGAAGCGCCATGGGTTACGCCAGCATCTTTCAGCGTCAAATGTTCTTTCCTGGCAGGGCCAACTTGTGCCCCCGTAACTGGAAGACGTACGTACATGTCTTTCACCAAGAAACTGCATTGACTTGACCATGCATGTGCCATTCAAGTGGCAAACCTGAACATTCTTAGGCTTTTGGGGGATCTCCACGATGACCCGCACATATAGCATGTTCTTTCTATGCTGATGTGCCTCAACAGCGTTGAACGGTCTGTTATATAATATTGAAAGAACTCCACAGCTCAACTAAAAACATGCTGGAGGCGCAGCGCATGCTGGAGGCGCAGCGGTTGTCCAGAACTCGAGAGGAATAGCTGCTTAATAATGGTCCCAAGCTTTGACCTCAGCCAGGTCAACGTTGACTGCTGCGGTTGTACTCACCTCTACAATGCCAAGAATGTGCAAGAGTTTCAGAAAGAAACAATGGCAGCCGCAGCACGATGATTCAGACAGGATCAGAAGGGATCAGCTATATGTTCTAATTATAATATACAAAATTATATGCGCACATTGGGAGATCTTTACCCTCGAAGCTCAACAATCATGTCTTACAAAGCACCCCTCATCGCCCAAAAAGGCCAACTAACTTGTTGCCATGCTGCTGGGCTTCTTCTCGCAGCTCACATATAGTGCTGCTGGTCTCCGCCTTACCTCACACTGTCAACATCTCGAGCACATGAAAATCAGATTGGTCACTCCAAAGGGAGCAACAAGTGTCAATCTCACCTTGTTCGACTTTTCCAAACAAACAGCTTCTGTACGGGGTGCCAGTGGATCAGCTGCGCTTGCATCACCTCTGCTTGTTGTTCCTTTCGGGAACGTGAGCAGGCAACGCTATGTGTCCGGGTCAATAATCATCGGTGTTTGCCCTACGCCAGGACGATCCTGCCTGCGGTATAGACAATTGTATCACGCGCTAGGACACTTGTTATGCTTCGGCGTTTACGCATGATGCCTGTGCGATGCTTCTAGGAACCATGAGGGGAGTGACACGGAAGTGCAAGCAGTGGAGTTCCCTTGGAAAGAACACTGTCTCTAGAGCAGTTGATGCTCGTGTGACGGTCTCGATGCCATGACGAGTGCGAAGCGATGGCGAAGCGATTGCGGCTTTCGTGAGTTTGAGCCAAATATGTGTAGGAAGCAAAAGGAACACAAGAGGGTTGGGGCGGATGGGGAGTAGGGTGGGGGGGGGGTTTAAAAAATCCATTCACGTGCTGCGCCTACGCGACCACTATGTTATCATGTTCGGGCAAGGCTACCGGAAGGAGGGACAGTTCTTCTTACTTGAGAGGTTCGGTTTGGTTGAGAGGTTAGGTTTTCTGTCGGGATTCATTCGATGCACGTCTTCGGGCGTTTTCTTCATGCTCTGAAAAGGTCCAACCAACACACACGCGACGCGACGCGACGGGCGAAGGATGGAACGTTGCTTGATTCCTGTCCATCTTCTTTGTGCAGGTACTGGGTGCGAAGAGAACAAAGTAGCAAACACCAACTGCTGCTGCACAGATGACAACTTAGCACGAACAAGTCCACGATTTATGGAGCACTAATAGGCATCAATCTTGCGAGAAAATGTCGAAAAGCAATCAAAACAGTATCAGCTGAGGAGTTGCCTAATGTTGCCTACATGGTTCATAGGTTCTAAACTGCTGATTCCCAGATTCGATCCAACTGACTTCGAGCCAAGTTGCAACGAACAGCACGGCCACTCAGCAGGCTCACCTCAACCTCTGCCACCTCGAGGGAGGGTATGGAATCGATGAGCCGCTGCTCTACCTCCGAGTGGCCCTGCTCGACCACCTCGTAGAGAGGCATCTGACCTCAGAACAGCGCAAAGAATGGAACTTCAGCGGCAAGACTGCAGGGGGAAGGAAGGGGAAGTCCCAAGGGTGTTGAGCTTCTTGGTTTGGTTCATCAGCAAAGACACCAAATCAGTCATTGAGCTCTTTCTATCTTCAACATCTCCCGTCCTCTTGCAAGAGTCCTGTTGAAAGGTATGGGAGATGAATACCAAGACAACTGCAGCAGAACGATAGAGTGGATCCGCATATAGTTCAAGGACGCTTGGAAGAAGACTTGGCATTCAATTCATGATGTCTAACGTCCTTTCTCTGCCTCAAGGATGTCCTTTCTAAAGCGCGGCTGCATCATCGCGGCTGCAGTTTGGAGCGAGTGATCGTGTGCGTGTGCGTGTGCTGGGTGGTGCGGAGGCGAAGGCCTTTTCGAATGTAAAAAACGAGAAAAGGAACGTCAAGACATGGGCTTGGAGCCCTGTTGGATGTGACCTGTTGGATGTGACCTGTTTGTTGCCCTTTTTTCCTGCTCGCTTTGTAGCAAAAAAAACTTACATGCCCTGAGTCGGTGAGTCTCCGAAAAAAGACAAGAGGGGCCTAATTAGCTGAGCTATAAGCTGAAGATGTTGTCACATTTTTCGAACAGTTTTTGAAAACATCTCCAAGTGGAACCTGCCCCTGTCCGTCATTCCCATGGGCTTTCACACGGTTTCCGTCAGAGCTCCAAGGCTCTGGCTTCCGCCTTCGGCAAGACCTTCCGCAGACCGGCCTCAAGCATGCGATCTGTCTGAGTTTCAAAGAACTTCCCTGCTCACACAGATCGCTTGCTTTGAACACATGCCTTCTGAAGGCCAGATCTGCTTTGGAAACAGGACATCATGTTCATCTTGCGTTGGGTTTTCTAGGGATCACTGAAGGTGACCAGGCCCTCAAACACCCTTCAGATCCCACCATCAGCAAGTCAGACCGTTTGCCACCAGTCCAAACAGCAAGGTCTCAGCTCCCCTACCTTCTTCATCGATCTCTGCACCTAGGCAGCTGAGTCAGAAGTAAATGGACTAATTAAGCCGGTGGTGTACATGTTCTTCGTTCGTTTCGTGTCAAGAGTGTCAATCAGCTTGAATCAGCCCCGCCAGGCCGGCGTCTCAACGTGCGGCAGGCTTTTGGGGGGGAGCCGACTTGACAAAAAAAAAAAATACTCCAGTCAGCAGCCGTCCGCAACAATATGATCTAAATCGAAGAGATTTTACTAAAGTTGCTTGACAATCCGCCAAGAACATGTGCTGCTGGCCATTGGCCACAGAAAGAAACAAAACGGAGCTCGGCCTGTCTGGGCAGCAGCTCCATGGGCCTACAACCAAAGGTTCGTTTGGAAATCATTGGAAATCAGGTCTTTTGTGCGAACTGCATCCAGGCTGCAAAACAGCGGTGATTCACAGATTCACATGTCTATTTGTTCTGACATCATGTTGGAAAAGATTAGATGGACAGAAAGCCCCTCGTACTCAGAAAAGATTTAGATGTGTCACTTTGGAAATTGGCCGTCACCGGCTTTCTCAAGACTTCCTCGGGCTCAGCAACAGCACTGTCCACTAAGACCTGCCCAGGCCTTTCTGATCATGTCCTGCAACTCAAGAACTGCCGCCACTTGGTCGCTGTAGCTCTTTTCGTTCTCTTCATCAAACAGAATCTTCACGCCCCTCGGGTCTGTCTGCAAATACTTCCCAAGATCTTCTGCCAACTCGCTCACAGTCATCCTTTTGCTCCAGCGCAGCGGGTTCATCTTGGCCGCAGTTTGTCCCAGCACTGCGAACTTCGAATGGCTCCAGCACCAGCGGCCACTCGAGGTCAACCCGGTCTTGGGTACGACCGTATCTGCTGCAGTGGTTGATCGAGTTAGCCCAATCTTGTAGACCTGGCAGGTCAATTGTGAGGTCCAAGGTAAAATAAGTATATTAATATATATATATATAGATTAGACCATACCCCACCCTCAACCACCAGAGGCTCTGTTTTTTTCGGGTGCCTCGAGTTCGAACAGGCGATGCACGCACACGTGTAGCTCGGCCTGTCTTCAATCTGAGAAGTTTACCAAAAACCAACCAGGTCGGTTTGAGGAGTGAGAAAGCCAACGTCGGTTAATAGTATTTTGTACAGGTCGGTCTACCTATAAAAATATGTAATATATACATATATTCATAAATGGTCTGTGGCATACATCAGTTGCATAGAAAAGGAACTAAACCAATATGAAACCCCACATAGTCCAAAAATGCTCTGTCATCCAACGAGAAAATGGGTGGTTACGGCACAAAGGCCTTGTGGAACCATGTTGCGGGGGTTCACTGTCAGCTTTAAACGATTTCCAAACAACTAGGACAGTGAATCAATCTTGCAACAGTCGTATATGATCCTGTGGACACCTAGTTGTCACTTGTCCCAATGATTTGGAGACAACAACAAGGTTTCCTGCCACTTTGCTAGGAGGTATATATTGCCAAATAATGCCAAATATATACATACATACAAGCAAACATCGAACATTTTGCAAGTGATAGAACAGTGATTTGAGTCTGGGTCAAAGTTGATCCCAATAGCACACACAGGCAAAACAAACATGCGAGCGATGCTCTGCAAAACACGCCACGGGCAGGGGGCCACTTGCAACAAATGTGAGACAATGATGGCATCGTCTAGCAAAAACAGGCTGCTTCACCAAGAAAAGATCCCTGCGTTACATCCTTTGCGCATGTTGCGCTGCCAGTATCCCCTTTCAAGTAGACATTGATACGATCATATGTCGCAAACACTCACGACGAGGGGAGAGGATACTTGAGAGTTGATGGGGCGATGGTGACACTCAGAGAAACAGTTCTAGTGAAACATCGGACGATCAATGACGCCCTGGGTGGCCTCCACCACCAACTTCTTCAGGACTTCTGCAGGCTCCGTTGTGCTGCGTAGGACCTACAAAAAAATCGGAGGGGAACTCAGCGGCACCGTCGCTCATGAGGGGATCCGAGTTCCTCTGGACGTCCACCTGGACGAAATATGACCCGGTATGACCGTCTGCCGAGCAGGCCCCATCCCTATCAGAAAACAAATTGAGCGGTGTGATGGAACAGAATTCATCTAAGGAATGAGTGAGCATCAATTCCTGAAAATACTTCAAGTCCGATCCTCGTGTCGCTCGATTTGTAGCACTCGGCTACGGACGCATGAAGTCCACTTGGGGGGGAGGGTCTGGGCGACTCCAGTGACTCCATCATTGCTGGCTGTCCTCCCCTCAAAGATCTCGATTTGGAATATCAAACGTTGATGGACCTTGTCATCCCTTCAACGTTTCGATGGTCCAACAACCTTCATGTCGCAGGTCTCACCCTCCGCAGCTCAGTCCGCACAAGTCTTCGACTGACCTAGTGCTGAGGTCCAGAGGACTGGCCAGCATGTGTTAAGGCATCTGGACTGTTCGACTGGCCTGCATGATGGTGTCAATGCTCCTCGGCCCAAAAAAAACGTCTCCCAAACAGTAGCTGGCACAGAGCATGCAGGACCAGCACAAGAAATGCGGTTCGGCTGTTCTCACCAACAAATCGTCAGGAAGAATCCGCATTTAGGTCAAGCACAAAGGTCTGCTGTTCCGTACAATATGTTCTAAAAGAATCCTAGAAGATTCGATCAAAGCGGCAATGGCAGGGACTATTCTTGCTGTGACTTATATAGTCGAGCCACAGCCCAAGCCGTGAAGGGTCATCTTGGATGGCGTGAAGCAGGCAGCCGAGCGCGCATAGAACGCTCCGAGGCCTGCAAGCACGCAGGTCGGAGCCGGCTTTCAGGGACTAAAACTAGACGCCAATCTGTGATATCTGAGATCTCTGCACAGAACTCCAGTCATTTAATGTCCCAAACCTTCTAGGGGTACCGCTCAAGTCAACATCTGTGAAAAAAGGACAGGCTCCAAAAGAAAGAGCAAAGCTCACAGTCTGCTCGATCTGTTCGTATGGTTACAATTTTGTAAGAATAGCTAGTAAGAATAGATAAGAATAGTATAGAATAGTGTATATATTGCACTCACTCCCCTTTTGGCCAGCTCACCTGAAGGTCTTCGTGTTTAGTGCTCCACTAAACACCCTTTCTCAAGCCAAGCCTATATAGGCATCATGGCTAAGCCTCTGTCGGGCTATCCAAAAAGGATTTATGGCTCTGTAGCCCAGTTGCCTCTGTGGGCACGGCTATATGGCAAGCCGTTTACATTGCCTCAGAAGGGCTTTCATTTTTCATTTTCCACCAAAAGGCTCGAGACCAAGCTCAGCCCGGCAGTCTTCCAGGGTGTGGTGGTGTGGGGCCATGAAAGACCCTTTTTTGAGCCCGTGGCCAAACGGTATTCGTGCAATACATCTCATGTTCCAAAGATGTCATTGCACTCACTCCCCTTTTTGGCCAGTTCACCTGAAGGTCTTCGTGTTTAGTGCTCCACTAAACACCCTTTCTCAAGCCAAGCCTATATAGGCATCATGGCTAAGCCTCTGTCGGGCTATCCAAAAAGGATTTATGGCTCTGTAGGCCAGTTGCCTCTGCGGGCACGCCTTTATGGCAAGCCGTTTACATTGCCTCAGAAGGGCTTTCATTTTCCAAGCTCAGCCCGGCAGTCTTCCACGTCCCCTGTACCGGACCTTTTACAGGCCATCATAGGACGATAGTGACGCAGTAGGGAACGGGTGTGGGGGGTTAAGGACAGTTTTGTAAGCATAGATAGACCTTCTTGAATGTATTGCCTTGCAGCGCCCGAGGAGCCCCCCCACCTTCCCTTAAGGAGGGAGCGCTCCATGAGGCCGCCGAAAATCCTCCGTGGCTCCACCCCTCCTTAAGGAATACGGCCTGAAGGCCGATTTCAATTGAAAAACTTTACGAGGTGACGAAATTGGTTACGAAATTCAGCCTTTGAAAGAGGCCATACCAACTCGTTTCGGGAAAAAAGAGAGCTCCTGGACAGTCTGTGCAATGAGGATGGAGGGCGCATGCCGGACAATGACGTTCTCATCTACTTGCCTCCTGAGTCCAGTCTTTGTTTCTCCAAGGCGTACCACCATAATATTGCCTTGAATCAAGAGATGGTTGAGGCGAACTTCAAAAAGTTCTCCCGTCCGGAGCAGCCCCCCAAAACCCAAGGCAAAGGCAGAGAGCCAGCCTCAAGTGTTCAACTGCAATACAGCGCCCCACTAGCCCTCCCACGACTTGGACCGGAAGGGGCGGAGCTTGTTTTGGCTTTTCAATTTTTTCGCCAGAGCCCATACAATTTCCAGGCTCCTCTGATCCTCCCGCGGCTCCAAGGGAGAAAATGATGCAAACCTGACAGAGTGTCTGCGACGCTAGTGATGCTGCTGCCTGACTGATATTCGCCATCAATCCAATCTACTAGGAATTCATCCAAGTCACGGGTAGTCTTTTCCAAAAGAGGGAGAATAGCTGCCACCGCAATGAAATACCTAATCCTGGTTTTGGTCGTAATGGCACGATCGTGGAGCGATAGACCTTTACGCTTACGCCTACGATGGCGGCGCAAAGACTCAGGATCTGCTAGCTTCATCTGTAGGGTTGTCAGCGCTATCCACATGTGCCAAATTCAGCAGCCCATGCCCTGACAACAGCAGCACCGCGATCTTCCTACAAATGAATTGGAGTTTATGGCTGCCTTTGCTAAGAATAGAAATGGCAACATCGCTATCACTCAAATGAAACAAACGCCGGTTGGTGAACTTCCGCTGCATTGTCTTCCATAAGAGGGACAGGTAGATGGATCTGATTTCCAAAGCATTTATGTGCTCTGCGCCATTCCATCGTACCTTGAACACTGGCTGCCACGTCCACCAAATGCTTTCCACACACTGTCGCGGAAAAGTCTTCGGGTTCAAAATTTGACCGGTTCAAACTCGGATGTCCGACCCCGTGTGCCGTGTTTTGCTTCCCAAAATTCTATTCAGTTCTGAAACCCCTGCATAGGTCCAGGTTCCCGGAAAAGCCAAACCTCTCTGCAACGGGCAAGCCAGCGGGAGCCTCAGAGAGCTCCCTGGAGGGAGCCCCATTCGGGAGAAAAGGACCTGGGGGTCAAACATACCAGCGTACTTGGAGACACTTGCCGCGGCAAAGAGCACAAAGGACCAAACCGAGAAGCTATCACCTACTAAGCTGCATCTCTCGTGGAGGCTGACATCGCCATACACGTGTGCCCAAAGCCATACCCCATCAAAACTTCTCGCTCCGAGGAATCTAGCATCCTGGTCTGGTCAGAGTCAGGGTTGTATACTAGGTACTCAAAACGATACTGGTAAGGGGGGTACCTAAAACCGTGATCCTCCCACCAGGCCCGACGAGTCATTGAGTCAGCTCTGCTCAGGCCCGCGGGCTTGGGAGGCGGCCTGGTTCTATGTATAGCTTTCATAAATGTAGTATAAATAGTTGACTCATCAACTTGTTCCCATCCAGGACTGAGCCATTGATCTACATCTCGCCACTCACCGTCTACTTGTACTTCTGTGTATCCTGATCTTGTCACCAAGGTGAGTGCAGAACCGGGGCCACGAGTTCGGGACTTGGCTGCTCGGGCAGGGTAAGGGGTGACCCCCAGCATTTCGCTCAACTGACCTCTCACTTCCACATCCATGCTTGCCACGTTTTCCACAAAGAACTCGGTAGGGGTATCGGGAAAAAGCAGGGCTAGCTCGTCGAACACGCGAATGGCCTCTGCCTTCTCCTTTTCCTTTCCTCTCTTTCCATCCTTTCCTCCTTTCCTCTTTTTCCACCAGGGCTCGGCGTCGTGCCAGCCCCCATCTCCTTTGCCGCCTTTGCCCTTTCTCACGCGCCCCTTCCCATCATCGTCGGGTTGTGTGACGCGTTCCATCATCTTGGAAAATTTCCTGGCCGCCAACGTGATGGCCTGCCCCGCTGCCGAGGTTTGATCCGGAGAATACAGTTCTAAATGCCTGGCAGCCGACCATTGCTGGTCCAGGCTCGCCTGCTCTATTGCAAGCCAACGAGCCGCGAGCGCGTCTCCTAACTTTGCAAGGCGGCCTACTCGAAGTAGGTCGATGACATTTGCCAACAAGTAGGTCTCCCTCCCGTCTCGGGATTGTTGGGAGAACGCCCCTGATTGGATCAGGGTATGCCAGTAAGTCACGACCTTTCGATCCGAGCTTTCTCCAGCGCCGCTGAGCTCTTTGAGACGGGCCTCTATCCTTTCGATGAGAAGGCTCAGCACTGAGCCCTCCGTCTTCTCGCTGCTCTTTTTCAGGGGCGGAAGGAGATCCTCTTTGTCTGTCTCGCTGCTGTCGACGTCTCCTCCGCTGGAATAAGAGTCCCCCTCTTCTGAAGAGGGACGCGATCCACTTGGGTCGCCTCCTTCTCTTCCTCTGTTCTTTTTCTTCTTTTTCTTCTTCTTTTTTCCCCCCAAAATCGCCTGCAGCGCCTCTACTGCTTTCTCCTTTTTCTTCTTCTTCTTCCTCTTCCCATCTTTCTTCCTGAGGTCCTGGCTGCCTGGAGCGCCAGGGAAGACGCCACGTTCGATTTCCTGCTCATCATCCTCAAGGGCTTCAAAATATCTTCTCTTTGCTCCTCCTCCTGACCTTCTCCACTGGTCAGGGCAGCTCGGCGCAAGCCAGCCGCTCCTTTCGTTGACCCCAACTTGGTCGAGGTTCCCAAACCTCCCCGAGCAGGGCTGGCATCTCCATCCGCATCTGCATCCAAGTGGTCTCCACCTGTCAGAGCTCCCTGTCCAAGTCCCAAGCCTTGTTGACGCCTCCTGACTTGATCCAGCCTGGCCCTCAGTGTCCGGCAGCGGAGTGAGCGGGCGCAGGCTTCTTTTCTTTTGGCGACTTCCTGATGTCCTTGGGCTGGTTTGCACGATCTCCTTGACCTTTTCCACGAGTCTGAGCCTCCTTGGGTCCCCCGCGCGGCTTCTTCCTCAAGGCTGAGGGTCTGCCAGCGGCCCCCTCCAAGGCTCTCCCCACATTGGCGTGTCTGAGGGTTTTCAAGTAGATGTCATTTACGAAGGGTTTTGAGGTTGATATGGCCTATCGGCTTTGAAAACCCCTGCAACAAGAGTTCATTTTGTGTTTGTGGGCAAGTTTGGGCTCACAGCGGGGGAGCGCTGTGCTTGGGGTCCTTGTCAGCTTTAGCCTCAGATCAAGTGCTGTTGCGCGCTGGAAGAGGTCTTTGTGTAGTGTGTTACTGTAATGTGTGTTACCTGAACCCTGAAACACGACCATAGAACACATGCCATGAGCATGAGCATGTGCATTGGCATAGTAGAAACCATGCCGTGAGCATGACCATGGTAAATTGGAACCACGCCATGAGCATGAGCATGTCTTCGAAACATGTACATGTTCACACTAACGGGTCATGAGTGTGTGCGTGTGTGTAACCCTTGGAATCACACAAAATCCTTTCGGATTGTTCTCGCTTTCTGAGTTTTGAGTTTTGAGTTTTTGAGTTGTTCAGCAGCGGAACTGGGCACTCTGTGACTGACCCAGTTCAACGAAGCTAGGTCACAAAGTGGGATATTCGGACTGATCATCCGAACGTACCTGCCATTTTCCGAGTCTTCTGAATGGCATGAGGCTAAGCCCAGAACCTCAAGACATGGTGTTGTATAGGGCTTTGGTTCACTTTCTGCAGATGTGCACGGACCGCCGTCAACCTGTTCGACTCGCTCGCCGTCTTCGACCTTGAGCTTTTGGCCTCACCTCTTCTTACAGACCCCCAGGTTCCTTAGGACTCTCCTGGACTTTTCAGGATTTAGGTTTCTTAGCATATCCATATAAGTGTGCGAACATTTGCGTTTCTAACCGTAGCGTTTCAACTCAAGATGGAGACCTCAGCTGGCGGAAAGGAGCAGGTGCATTCACGCATTTATTGGGGCAGGGGGATCAAACAAACTGATCGCTGGCAGGCTATGGCTCAGGAGAAAGCTGCGCTTTCGATGGCGTTCAGAGCTTGGGCAGCAACTACATTACACTTTGAATTTTTGTGCATTGAGGCATCTGCAAAGGCGAAGCCTCGGCGCGTGGTCTCAGAAGTGGAGCAGTACCCGCCACCCATGCCAAAGCACCAGCCCAAGCCAAAGCAAGAACAAAAGGGTGACGAGAAGCCACCTGCCCAGGACTTCACCCATGTGCATGAGCATGTGCACGGACACGATCATCCGAGAACAGTCAGTCATGTTGCCAGGATGACATGTTGTTGAAGGAGGAAGTACCAGCCCCTTCCACCAGCCCTAAACCAGCTGGTGGGCCTGTGGCACCGGAGGCTGAAGACAACTTCTAGGGCTACCAACTCGAAGGAAGGAGTTTTCAGGCACGCGTTCCTGCTTCCATGTAATTCCCTCCACTTGCCAGGCTGATGTGTGTTAGTTGTTTGATGGCAAACTTTGTGTTCGCACTTCCCCGAAGGTCGTCTGATGGCAAGGTTTGGAACTTGCCACCACCTGCTGTGCTCCCCATCGGGAGGTGGGTATTGCTGATTGAATTTTAGTGGCACCCTTCATGGATGCAGGCCTCTGCCGCGTCGAGATGATGTATGTGGCTGGCGCCTCATTGGACAAAGGTTCTTATATATACAGCTAGCTGCGTCATTTGTTTGAGGACTGGCGCTGCGCTACAGGAGGTTTCTGCTTGGAAAAGCTGCGCGTTGAGTGACATGGAGTGTCACTGCTTACTGAATGAGTAGCTGTGCCTTGACTCTCTGCTCCTGAGGTCATGGCCTTTGTGAGTGGTTGCCTTATAGTGTGCCTGAGGGCCGTCAGGTATGTACCTTTCCCTAGATTCTTGCTCCAGGAAATGTCTTCCGTGTGGCACTTACAACTTCGCATGGGCACGTGCATGCGTATGCTGGGCAACTGTTCATGTCCGGTGCGCAGTTTTCATGGGCGTGCTTAAAATGTTCATGTCCAATGTTTTCATGCGCATGTGACATGTGCATGTGCATGCTCATATTGTTCATGTCCATGTGCATGCGCACGCGCACGCTCATATGTCCACTGTTTCCATGGGCATGTGCACGCGCATGCCTGGCATGCACTTACCTGTCATGGCATGGGCATGTCAGCCATGAACATGCCCCAATTCTATATCAGAGTGAACATGTTCAGATATGACCTGCCCAGGTCCTACTCCATGCAGCTTCCTCCAACCCGTCATGGGGTGCCCACGTTCCAGGTCGCCGTCAATTTCCTGTCTAGGTTTTCTGTGCAACTCACACCTGATAGAGCCTTTTGGAAGCTGTTTGGGCTTCTCAACTCAGCACTGATTACTTAGTGTGCTGTTGCCCGGGATGCCACGGGAACTGAAGCAGCTTTGTGAAGACCCCAATCTTGTCAGCAAGTACTGCGCGGCCTTTTCAGCAGAAGACCGATTGAAGAATGCTGGAACCTCATTTGTTGGACATGAAAGTTTTTTGTCCGTTGGCTTCAATTCACGGAAAGCTTGCTCAGGTGAACTTTAACTTTATTCAAGCACACAGTGAAGACTTGTTCAAGAAGAAGGGGAAAGCTACATGCAAGGACTTGGAGCTAAATGTGGAGGCTTGGGCCATCTTGGGGCTTCGCAGATGTGACAGGAAACACGTTCAATTTCAATTGTTGGAATGTTGATTGGGTTTTTGTTGCGGGCTGCGATCATGAGTGTCACGCCTACCGGTCGCCTTTCTGATGAAATTGTCGGAAAAGCTATATCTCAGTTTTATGTGGATAACAAGCTCTTGCCCGTTGGCATTTCAATAGGTGCCCTGGACGAGTTGGCCATGAAGTTTGCTTTGGGCCTTCGCAGGCTTGTGGGCCTCTTTAGGCGGCAATTTGATCAGACCCCAACTGCTGCCAAAAGCAAGGCGTTGGCCCAGTTGAAGGCACGCCTTCGTGAGGCGAACGTTGTGCTCACGAGATCCGGCTCACAAAGCTCGTTGTCTCGATCGGCCACTGAGGAGGACATGGAAGCTTTGTCTGATGGCAAATCGTTTGACTGGAACCTCTTAGCTGCCAAAATTATGGAGCGCAAAGCAGAGAAAGATCGGAAGGAGTCTGAAGTATTGAAAGCTTCTGAAGGCCAAGCTCTCGGAAGGCCTGTTGCAACTCCAGCTCGGTCCCACGAGCTTCCAGTCTTTGTGGTGGAAAGCGTGAAGCAGCAAGCCGCTCAACCACCAGCTCCCTTTGTCGCTGGAGGGGAGGATGAAGATGGTCAGACTGCGGAAGGTCGCCAGCAGGCCAAGCCAAAGCCTAAGGCAAAGGCCAAAGGTGGAAAAGGAAAGCCTTCGAAAAAGTCCAAGGTGAAGCCACCTGTAGCAGATGATGAAGTAGAGGAGGCTTTGAAAGTGCAAGAGCCTCTTCTGCAGAAGGTGGGGCCTCCAACACAAGCAGCTGAGCCATGTGCCGAGAAGGCAACTGAGTCGGCAGTCAGCTCTGCTTACATGGCTGGTGACTTTGGCAAGAGAAGGCTAGAGTTCATAGCTAAGAAGCGGGCGGCCAGTGGCAACACCATGAGCTTCAAAGAGGCATCAAACCTGTCGATGTTGTCGGACGAACGCGCTTCCATGCTCCAGGGCTTGGACCCTGTGCAGCTGAAACGCAGGCGCTTTGCATAGTACATAGATCGGTCCATGTGCATGTAGTATGACCATATGCGTCGGGTGTATCTGGATCAGAGTGGTACTAGAGTGCCTCAGAAGCAATGCAATTCTGCGGTTGTGCCAGAACCCCTTGTCGCCTGCACGCAGAGCCTTCCCACTCAAAACCGAAACCTGCCATAGCTCCATATATATCGTCATGACTTTGGTAGAGATGATGCGATGGGGCGCCCCTGCCATGCTCATCTTACTACATCTTCATTTGCTTTTCTTGGAAGAGCTTGATGGTCGGGTAGCTGGAGCCTCAGCTGTCTGGTGTCTCGGCTGCTGTCTGGTGTCAACGCATGGTGGGCCTTGCCAGGCCTATGACTGGGTGGAGTACTTCAGCGGCGCTGGCAAGGTCAGCAAGGCTATGCGTGAGAGGCGCGCGCACAGAATTTATTCACTTGTATTTTCCTAGTGTATACACACTGGAGTTTGATTGGCGCTGAATGTGAGGCCGGCTCGGTTGGAGTGGAACTGGACAAGTTGCTTTACAAGGAGCATCGGTCCATGGACTTTTTGACGGCAGCTGGCTTTGCGTGCTGAACTTACTGCGGAAATTGAACGCGCTCCGGACGCCAGCTCTGAATTGCACTGAGGCTGTGTATGAACTGTGCACGCCGCTCGAAGCAGGGAGCCCTGCACATCATTGGTCTCCTATGTAATTCTTTTTGCGCACCGTCATCTGGCGGCAACCTGTTTGGCTTTCTTCAGCTTAAGACTGTTACAGTAATCTGTTGCTGTGAGGTCTCTGGGCACTCATGAAAGATCGATATTGTTCCCAGAAGGGAACCGTGGATTTGGCTTTGTTGCTCGTGGCAACAAACTATGCAGCCGCTTTGTGTTCCTGTGTTGGTATACTCTGTGCATGGGGGGCACGCTTTCTCCTGGAGCAACCAGGGGGCTCTCGGGCTGAACTGCACCCCAGGATGCAATCCTTCTTTGCTCAGCAGTATGTGTACACGACCTCCATTTGGGGTGGGGCATATGCAAATGACCCTTCCGAGGCAACGCCAAAGCGTCATGTTCTCTACTCGAATGACCCTGTGCTTCTCAGCCGCTTAACCACATGCGCAGGGCACTTGACACAGGAGCAATTAAGAGCTCTTTCAGGAGAGCCCCTTGTGAAGAAGCAGAAGAAAGCAGATGGGACTCGAACTTGGCAAGGCTGCAAGGAGACCATGGGTAAAAGCCAGCTCCTTGGTTGCAATCGACAATAAGGCATAGTGTTTGCATGCCTGTAGGGCTATGGTGGTGTGAGTGTTGTTCTGCTCGCTGAGGGAATATCATACCCTTTTTGGCATCCACCTCGCGTACTTGAAGGGAGAAATGATGGGTGATACGTGGGAGGCAAGAAATGTAAGACACATGTATCTGTGTATGACTGTGCTTCCATGTTGTAAATTTCAGGCTCTTCCAGGACCCAAAGTGTTGGCGCCGGTTGCGGAGGGCTTGTCAGAGCTGAAGCTCTTTGAGGCTCTGCAGGTCACACGGAAAGGCATTGAGTGGGATACATGCGACCTCTGGTCTGATGTGGGGCGCTGAGACACTCCACAAATCTTCTGTGCATCAGCTGATGTCTGAGGCTGACATCCTTGGAGTTATCCAATACATCCGTCGATCGTCCAAATTTAGGCCTCCAGAACAGTGGCGTGCTGTCTTGAGCACAACTGTGCAAAAGTTGGCAAAATGCCAAGACATGTGATCAACCGAAGTCCTCTACCAGCCAGACCCGTGAAAAAAAGGCGCCGTGAATATGCGTGAAAACGACCTGACGTCACCAGCGATCGGCGTGAACCCCCATGGTTTTCCGTGAATGCCATGTTCAAGCGTCAGCACTGCTGGGTTGTAGCCGTTTGCGTGCGCACTGCGCACTGGGTTGCGTCGACAGCCTCAAGACCCATGGAGGAGGCCCATGATGCGCCCTTCTGTACAGAGCTGCTGATGGAGCTCATGAAAGAGAATGGTGGGCGGGCTCCATCGGTCAGCAAGCTCATGGAGGTTACGCCAGGCTTGTCGAAAGCCGAGGCCAAGCTCATTCTGGAAGAATGCATGCCAGATGCAAAGCGCCGTCGGAAGGAGGCGTTGGCAAACGAGAAGACAGAGGAGAAGCCAACGGCGGACGCCAAACTGGCGGCGGAAGCCAAATCGACCTTGTCAGAGAGTGAAGGTGCATTGCCTGAGACCGTGCCACTTGCTCACCTGATCCCATGACACGCAGCTTGTGTCTGGGACGTACGTGGATGAGGCTTTGGCTGCGATTCAGCTGGAAAACGAGGCTGCTGGCCTGCTGAATACCCTTGTGGATGGCAGCCTGCCCCGCGGCCAATCCCAAAGGCCATGTTTTGATTTATTTGCTCGCTACAAACCTTTCACAAAATCGCCTGAAGGTCCATTGGCACTTTGCTCCAGGGGCAAGACTTGCTCAGGGGCAAATCTTGTATCAGTCTGGGGAGTTCATCCGAAGAACAGCCAGACGCAGCCGCTAAGAAGCTGGAGGTGGAACTGCCAAGGTCTCAGATCTAGCAGCCTCAAGCTGTCATGTGCATGAGCATGGTCATGAGCATGGCCATGAGCATGGTCATGCGCATGTTCATGAGCATGTTCACGCGCATCCAGTTAGTTATACATGGATGGGTTGGGTGGGTGGGGTCACGTTTCAGCTTTTTGTATCACATTGGGCTCATGTCTGAGGCTGGGTGTGGGACTGGATGGCCAGGGGCGCGGGCATGCTGCGTCACAAACGCCCTCAGCAGCAACACCACCGTCACCTCCTGGAACTGTGCACTACGAACCGCCTGTGGAGCCCGAAAAGCCTGCAGAGCCGACCACTTGCACTTCTTCCACGCACCGCAAGGAGTGGGCTGTGCTCTCTCGTCTGCCAGGAGGTAAGAAAGAAAGTGAGTTCCCAGAGATTGCCAGGGTATTTGCTTCCAGCAATCACAGCGAGAAGCTTAGCATCTTGAAGATGTTCGTGGAGTCTGGGGGAGACCTTCAGAAGTGCGAGTCTTCATGGACCTTCTCACGGAAACAACGTGAGAAGACAAACAAGAATCGTCAACGCCTGACGATTGCTGAGATGATCAAGGCTGGTTGCTCAAAGAGCTTTGCGTGATTTATGCAGTCTTTTGTTTTTCTCCTGTAGCGCACAAGCCATAGATAGTGCGCGCCGGCTGTATAGGTTGGTTACGTGAAATATATTGGCCCTGCAATCTCTGCGCTGCCAAGGGCCAAGATCCTGTCGTGCATCCAAAAGGGGGGAACCCCTGATGAAGATGCGCCAACAGATCCAGCATCTACCCGATATTGGTGCACGCTCGTGACTTCTCAAGACCTGTCCGACGAGCATGTGACGCAAACCAAGGTCGAAGGCGTCGTAAACCCACTACAGGCAGTTGCGGCAATGCGGGTAGGTCAAGCTGGCTTACTTGGCAGGGCCGCGGCGCCTCCGCCCCCAGACCCCATGGCCATGATCAATGAGCAAATGTCAAGCGCCGCATCATCTGCTGGACAGCTGGCGTCTGGGATGAGCTTGCCAGCTTCAGCGCCCAAAGGACCGACTCATGTAGCGAAATAGCTGAGTTTTTGTGGATTCAAGGGTTTTCACGCCGATTCACGGGGTTTCTTGCCGAAATCATGGTTTTTCACGGGCCTTACCAGGACAAGCCAAGACTAAAGCTTCTGCCAAAGCAAAGGGTGCAAACCAAAAGCCATCGCCTCTCTCGAGCATGGCATTGGCGTCAAAGACTGTGCCAGAGAAGGTCGCCTTGATCCGCGCAGGGCTTGGGATTGATGTTTTCCATTTTTTGTGCGTGGTTGATTTTTGGTGTTTCAGGTGGTGAGATCAAGAAGGAGTTGAATCTCATCAATGGGCTCCAGCTGGAGCTGGGTGACAATGAGCGCTTCAAAGATGGTTGTTCAGCCATGTCTACATTTTCCGGGACTTTGCAAAGTCATTTCAAGAGGCTTGACTTGGCCCAGTGAGCTCAGTTAGGTCCTATTTGCTGCTGCAGGCTTGACACATGCACCGATGAGTCCACCTTGACGAGCTTGCTCAAGGATGTCCAGAGCGTTGCGCGGGACTTATGAGACAAGCGTATGCTGTAGAATAGAAACAGGTTCTCATTCTGTAAGGTTTCGGACTGCCGCATGAAGCGGGCTGAGCTTTGCGCTGTCTTGAAAGAGCTTCGCAAGTACATCTGCCTTGTTTCTCTTCTCTGCTTCCAAAAACTCCCCCTCCGTCTCTAGGAGTTTGTACTGCTTTTCATGGTGGTTCTGCACGCTATACCCCAAAATAGGTTTCCTTCAGCAGCTTTCTGCAGACTGTCGCCGCTGTCATGATTCCGCAGATGTGCACAAACATTTATTGAAACATCTTCAAGCGCTTGGACGCTTCACTTTTCCGTTGAGCCATTCCTTTCCTCCGGGATTCTGGTTAACTGAAAACCCAATGACTAAGCGTGTGCTTGTGTATGTGCGTCCACAAAATGGATTTGCAGTTGTATCACCAAACCCTGGTCATGGAAAATAAACATTGCCATCTGTTGGGCATGGATCAAGGCAGGCCCAACAAAGCTGCAGCTTGTTGGAGGTTCCTTTCCCTTGATCCTGCAATACCTTCATCCAGTCTTCCACACGCTGCGCATCTTTTCTGAAAGTCTCCGTGTCGGAGGGGCTCATTGGACCACATGCCCTGCAGCAAGTTGCTGAACTCTTTGGCAATTTGGCCCTGCGTGGGCTTGATCTCATCCAAGAAGCTGGGCCGCTCCCCTGGACGGTCGAGGGCATGAGGGCAGCAAGGGTTCGGAGCGAGGGGTTCATCCATGAGGTCAAACATGGGGGGGAGGGGCAATCTTGGCACTTGTGGCGGTACCTTTTGTTTGAAACCCGAGATGGTTCCCGTCCACTGCCACCCAGCCTGAACTGCCGGCGAAAAATGTCCTCAACTCAATGGAGTTGGAAAGGCATTGCCTGGGCTGACGCAAGAACGCCCCACGTGCCACGCGATGTATGTATATATATATACACTACATACAGTATATATCCCTAACGATAAGATTGATCTACAACTTGGACGATACATTGATTGTATAAATTAAAGTTATGGTTGATCGCGTATCGTGCAATACTACTAACACGTCTATACTGTTTTGAGTCGTGTAAATACGATAGTGTGTTTTCTTTGATTCGTGTATTATTACATATTGACGTTTTCTAGTGTTAGAATATATTATCAGCTCTGTCCCCCTGGGCCGCGCTAGCAATCCACTTTGGGCTCAGATGCACAGCGGAGTTCATGTAGCAGGTGTTCCCCATGTTCTGCAGTCCACAGGCACCGGGTTGTCGAGAACGATCCTGCGTGCGTCGAACTCTTCCAACTCTTCTCCTGCCTCGAACTGCTTCCCCATACGCTTTCCTGCGGGCGAAAGGCGGTGCGACGGAAATGGATCCACTCCACAGTTCCATCCGTTGGACATGGAAAACACCACCTTCTTCTCCGCAATAGCCCGCTCCGGCACACAAGTGGAGGCATCCCTCCTTGCGATTGAAAAACGAGGACAGGATTGCCAAAGCTTCCGGGTGCGAGCTTCCAACCGATTTCACTCGTACTAAGGCACTTCCGTCTGCTCCCAATTCTATTCCGGTGACCAGGAAGACGGCTTCCACTCCTTCTTCTCCCAACAGTTCGCCTGGAACCATTGTAGTTATAATGTCTCCCAACTTTGTCTCCAAGGTGGACCATCGGGCGGGCTCGTTCACATCGAACAGCCCATAGGCGCCTCCAGCGCCCACCAACTCCACCTCGCCCTCGCCTTCCGTCATTTCTTAGGCTGAGGGGGGACGCCGGCAATTGCCGACGACCTGGGGGCGTGTGGATCGAAGTCGAAGTGACTCTCGTCCAACTTTCTGTGAATCTTGATGTACGGGTCTCGCTCGGCCCTGTAGAGACGCTTGTGCTTGCGCCCTGCCCTGTGTTTAGGGTTCCTGTTCTTTCGCTTCTTACTGGACTTGTCGTCCTTCCGATCAGGCCTTGATGGCTGACTCGAGCGCCGTCGATGACTGTGGCGATGACGGCGGCGTGAGGTTCCCAGCCCGGTGCTGTCACCAGCTGGTTCTTCTTCTCCGTGATCGGCCTTCTCCTCAGTCTTGACCTTCTCTGCAACTCCTCGAGGGGGAACAGGGGGTTTAGCCTTCCCTGAGAGTCCTGGCGCCGAAGTCGCTGGCGGCAGCGACGGGTCGACAAGTATGGTCTTGTCTGAGGCAGCTTCTGACTCCTCTTTTTCTTCCTCCGACTCTGAAGAGTCCTTGTCTTTCTCCTCGTCCTTCTCAGGAGGCTGCTGCGATGCCCCCCTCTTCTCCTCAACCTTCTTGGGCGACCTCCTCAAAGGGGATCGCGCTCTAGGCGGCCCGGGGTTCCCCCCAGCCGGCGCTGGAACTGGCGGGGCGCGCACGGGAAAACGAGTCCCAGCGGCCTCCCCCAGAAGCGGCGTGCGGTGCAGCCCCAGTCACCAGGGTGATCCGCAGGGCCCGCACCTGGCGCACTGCCGAGACCACCAGGTCAGTTGCCACCGTCCGCAGGCCCGGGTGGCTCCACGAGAACGAAAGTTCGTTCCCAATCGCCTCCCAGGCACTGCACGCGAGGCACCAAGTGTCACCTGCAGTAGGTGACACTCGCCGGCACCGCGCGCACACGGCCATACAGCCGTGAAAGACCCCTTTTTTGAGCCCGTGGCCAAACGGTATTCGTGCAATACATCTCATGTTCCAAAGATATCATACATAATACAAGAAACAAATAGCAAAACATGTCGCAAAAACTGCAATTGCCCTGCTGTACACAGTAGGTGTACAGTGAGGCTGTGGCCAAAAAAACTACATGGACTGCACACCCTTTTTTTGGCAAAGCTCGAAGTTTCAATCCAATCATCTCCACACAAGGCCGGTCTTGAGTCTGTCTAGGCGAAGGTTTTTCTGGAGCCTTCAACTCACAGTTGTTGGAGGTCAACCTCCCAACCGATCTCACCTGTTGTGCTTTTAAACATATCATGTCTCCCCTGGGGCTCCTGGCCCACCTCCTGAGAAGGTGGTTGGGGTGGGTTTGGGCTTCTAAGGATATGGTTGGAGCCCTAGGGATCATCAATCAAAATGTCATTAAGGTTTCTGTGGGTCAAGAATACCCCCCTCCAATCGCTCCAATCCACCCCAGAGTTCACACCCCGATGTTCGAAGCGTGACGAGATGTGACGAGCCAACACCTGGGACCCAGGGAGGAACTGAGAATATAATAGTATAGAATTGTGGTTTAATACAAGAAAAAATAGCAAACTATGTCGCTAAAATGGATGACATCTACAAAATGGAGGAACTTCTGTTGGGTCGACCGGCTCGTGGATTCCCAGGCCCCCAGGCCCAGTCACCTGGGCAGCTCGTCGACCGACTCGGGCGCGCTCAGCCCTTCGGGCCCTTCGGTGGACTCTGCAGCGAAGCGAAGAAGATGCTCCAGTAGCTCTGGTGTCTTCCAACCTGCCATCATCCAGTTGAAACATCGCACGAAGTGGAAGTCCACGTTCTGCTGTGAGTTCAACCTCATGACGTTCTGCTTACAAAGGAGGCTAGCACTTAACGGATCGATTCTTTGGGCAGTGGCATCGGAATCCAAGAAGATCATGTCAACACCTATGGAGCAGAACGAGGATTTCAAGCAACACGAATCCCTTTACCCTTCCCCCCATGGATTCACACACACCATCAATACAGTTGACTGATAGCGAAGAAATGGCCCGAACTGATGATCTGATTCGAACAAAGGCAAAATAGCAAAAGAACTGTTGAGATCTTGTGAGGCACCACTGGTCTTCATTCACATCTCTGTAGTTGCTCACCACTCGCAGCTGCCAACGTTCTGTCGTCTCGCCCTGCTTCTCCATGAGCTGCATGGCCAAACCCTTGAAGAAGGATCCTTTCAAGGGCACCAAGCTGGGCACCTCCACCGCTCCTCCTAAACCTTCGACCAGGTCAATCAACTTCTCGAATCCTGGCGCCGCACAGTGCGGCACTTCGCGCGGTGCGTCCGCGGTGAGCCAGGCGAAGGAGGTGCACTTCCGTTCCTTCACAAAGTCCTCGAGGATCCAACTGAGGCTTTGCACCTTCAGCGCTGTGGGTGACACCACAACGACCCAAAAACTGCTCTGTCCCACATAGATTCGCATCTGTTCCTGGATCGCCTCCAGCTCCTCAGGCACCATGCCTCAAGGGAAGACAAGATCATCGGATCTTCGGAATCGGCCGCAGGCGTCCAAAAACGCCGCTCGTTTCTGGGGGGAGAAGGGTGGTGGAAAGAACTGATGTAACTTATGAGTTCCCACAGGTTCAGGGGTTTGCACCCAGATTGTGCCTTTATACATTTCATGGTGTCCCAAACAACTGAGACGTTCTGACTGTGCTAATTGAAGACTTCTTTCTACCCATGGACGTGTTTTTCCGTGCAGAAACTGGCACGACCGACCTGGGGAGACTGGAATCAGTTTCCATATCTTGTGGCACTGTCCATCTCTAAGTGAAGCACAAGCGAAAGACTGCAGATTTATGCACATCTCATGCATTTGGAGGCTTCCTCTCAAGAACCTTAACAGCCTTAGAATAGAGGTGACTATGACTCACCAAAGCAGGATAGGCCGAGAAACATAGCTTGTCACAGTGCTTCCGCAGCATCTTCTCCACTTGCTCAGCATCTTCTAAAGTCACCTCTGTCCCTCCTTGGTATCACACAAAAAATATGCCTCACGTAGCGTGGTGTGGCCTTTTTGGAGGGAAAGTGAAGCATGGTGGCCCTACTCTCCCAAATTGCTCAGTCTGAGACCCACCAAAGACCAGGAGCCAAGGCACCTGAGCTGGCAAAGAAGTATGTGTGCTTGTTCTGCTGCAAAGACTCCTCCAACTCATACTTCTTGACCGTAAAGTAGCCGCCCAGCATCCGCCTTGGTGACCAAAAGAAGAATCATGGCAAGGCATCCACGACAAACAGCTGCAAGGGCATCACGCTGGGCTTGGTCACACTACCCTTGAACAGACTAAACCCAAAAAGTATGGGAGCATCGGAGAGTCAAAAGGTCATCTCTGAAACAAGGAAGGCTGCAACATGTCCAAGAATATCTCGGAGGGAAAAGCCTCACGCTCCTCCTCACCAAAGAGCTCCTTGCGTGCAGAATGTCCCTCCCCTGGTCGAAGGATTGTAATTGTGGTGGGGGCATGGTGTCTAGAATCTGATGACGGATCAGTGATTTACGGGGACCTCCCTGCAACGAATGCCATTTTTCAGAGTGACATTGGGTACGTTGGGATTGCTCGAGAAGCGTGAAACAACTAGAATGGGGATCCTGCAGAACAACCCCGAAAATACTCGACCACGCAATTCTACTTCCAAAGCCCAAACCCCTTCCACCAATTTGCTTTTGAAGGTTACACTCTCTGGAACTAACATGGAAGTGAAGTTCACCCCCTGTTTGTAGAGGAAAATTATCTTCCAAGTGGCCATTTTTTCCACATCCATGTGAGGTCCAGGGAGAGTAAGGCTTTTGTGCGCAAATTTATAGTCTATGCTACCAAGAATGCTGGCTCTGCCTGCCCTCTAGCCCGTGCCACATCCAGTCTACGAGTCTACAGTCTGTCCCACGCAGGGTGCTTTGTGGTGCCACCTCTGGCAAGATACGAGCCTTTGCTCAAATTCGACAATGTAGATGCTTGATTAGTCCACCCCCCCCAATTGAATTGGAAAGCCATTTCATATGGGAGGTTTATTCATCAAGAGTCTACATTATATACATCATCCATTACACACCCTACTGGGCTTTTTGGAGTATCACCCAAAGACCGGGCCTCCTTGCTCTGCGCCATTGACAAAGCGCGGCTGATGGCGGCGACAACATCGTCTGGCAGATTCAGCACCACCCGTTGGTCTTGACTCAACTCATACTCCTCGTCGCTCATGTCCTCTTCATCGGGCTCCCAGTCTGATGGGCGACTGGGATATCCCCCGGCGCTTGAGGACGCAGCTTGATGCTCTGCCAAGACGTCCTTGACTTCCTCCAGGCTACGACAGCTGAGCAGCCAAACTTGATCTTTCAACCGTCGAAAGTCGCGAGCACAGTGTTTCAAGCTCTGAATGATGTCCCAAGCCAACAATCTGACATCTTCGTAAAAAGAATAGTCATCTAACTCTTCAGCGCACTCAGAGAACCCAAAAGTTTCGTCGTCAGCTAGCTGGTGCAAGTGAACTGCCACGAGCTTCAAGGGCTTCAGAGCTTCAAGCTTGTCCGGTGTATAAGCAAGCATCTGTGTTTGAACAACTGGTGGTCTGATCCCAATCAGGATACTCCGAGGCTCACCAACCATCTGCGGGGGACTCACTTCTCCAAAGGTCATCAACTCGGAGTCAGTGGTCAAGAACTCGTGGAGGGTTGCCAATAACGGTGCTGGGCAGCGCTCCAGGTTGTAGCAAAAGCACTTGGCAAAGATAGACGTGTCCCACATCAATTGCCCAAAGGCGCAGGAGTACAAGAAAGCGAATCTTTTCAGTCCCTGATTTGACACCATTTGCCAGTTGTTGTCATATTCAGGGACATCAAACACTATCTTGCAGTGGTGACCTTCCTTCGACCACCCTCTTTCAAGCTCTGCTTTCCTCCCACGGCAGGCTGCAACCACACACCAAACTCGAAGCTCCTGTCTCGCCAAAATACCAAACAAGGTATCTTCTAGCCACACGCAGCTGGTCTTGCAAACCACCTCGCCGTTGTCATCCAGGAGTTCCTCCTCATTCCTTGGTTCAGCTTCTTTCTGAAGGTGCAAATCCCACCCTCAAAGTCCAACCCCGTCGTGGCTGATCATGGGACCCCCCTCCTTCAGCTTGCCCCGAGCATCCAACCAATGGCCTCACTGCCGATAAGAGTCCCAACCAGCAAGGTCCCTTTGACACCTTGACCCCGAGAACCCATCTCACGACCAAAGGCATGGCCGGAGTACCAAACGAAGAGCTGTCCATCTTTGGGCACCTGCTGCAGCGAGCTGTCCGAGCAACGGTGAGTGAGAACATCACGAGGGGGGGGTTCACACCACGCCGCTGGGTTGCGATGGTTCATGAGAATCAAGAGTGATCTACCCAAAGAACTAATCAAAAACCTTATATGTTTGAACCCATCAAATACATGCAAACATCTGTATTTCTAATATATGTCTATCCATGGAACATCTATCCATGATCTATCGGATCATGGCAATCAAAAATCCGATGTTCCATGATGTTCCTATGGTACTCAAAGATCTCAGGCAATGGAATAGCAGCTCATGGAGTGTCAGCAGGTCAGCGGGGTGTCAGCTTCAAGGGGAATCAGTGCGGGTCATTGAGAAACTACGGCCGAGCTCAGCCTTAGACGCTGCAACTCTTCACTTGCTCAGTGTGGGTCAATGAACATTCCTCTTCACGATGGAGGTTTTAGGTCTTCGACGCTGCGTTCAGAAGCTGCAACAAATCAACCTCAATGTCCCAGAAATTCACGAAAAAGATCCACACCATCGGTCGCCCTGGCAGGGGCCTTTTTCGCTACATCTTCCAGCGTTTCCTTGATCACATCACCTGGCAGGGGCGCCAGGTCAGCAGGGGGCTCCCCAGAGGTTTTACAATTCTCTGCTCAGAGCTGAGTGGCAGTGGGTCACCGGTTCACCAGAAACCCAGACCTCTTTAGAGAAACCGGACAGGCCATGGGCCATCACGCAACGTTTAACGCATTAGGGCCATGGGCCAGGGGCCATAACAAGCCCATACTACAGGCGCGCAAAGGCCACCTCACGCAGTGTTCCCTGTCAGGTTCTGGTCCTGACCAGCGAATGGGAAGGTTCCTGTGATCCACGCGCGTCCTCGGGGGGGGGGACCTGGTAGATGTGGTGGATGGACCACGTTGAGTCCGGTTCTAAGGAACTTAGATCCCAGAGAGTTTCGGTGTTGTCCAGAGGTATCTCATGATTCTCCGCATCTGAAGGATCGGCCTCCCCCCCCGGTTTTGGTCCGAAACCCTCAATTGCTGAGGTTTAACAGTAGAGGTTTGGGGAACGCTGATGGTTCTCGTAGAGAAATTCAGCGGTTTCTTCAGAAGTCTGCGTCTGTGGATCGCATCAGACGGGTGGCCATCGCATTCGTACAACCCTGAGGAATTCGAGATGATGGCCTGATGGCCACCAACATGCGCAGGCGGTCAGAACCATAAACATCTTATACTGGACAATTCTATTCTGAAGGCCGGAGCCTGGAGTGCTTGACACACCTAAGTGAGCCGAACATCCCTTTGTTGGCGAATCAAGGAGGAGCTGATCTAGGTGACAAGCAGTGCAAGGTCCTTCCCTGCGGGATGGTCCTCCCTCTCAAAAATATGCTAGAAGAAGATCTGCAGGAATAAAGTGCAGGGACACGAGGTCGACAAAGTTTCTGAGTGGAGACGTGTTTCGCTTCGTCTACAAATAGGACAGGGCGCTTCCCAGAACAATGTCGCTTTTTTTCAGGACCAAGATCCCTCGTATGTTCAGAATCTAGAAGCCTGCTAGTGTAGACGACCATAAACCCCCCATATGAATTATTGAATTCGGATGTCCTATTCAAATGGGGAGTATGATTAATCAAACGTCTACATTAAGCATGAGCGCTTCCAGAATGTGCCTTCCATCCCTTCACTCCGCCCTCTCGCCCTCTCGCCGCCGATTGCCTGGTTGGTCGTGGATGGGCCACAGCTGCTCTGCAGTGCAAAAGCCGCAGCGCAGCAGGGCCCGCTCCACCAGCTTAGCATCCTCTACTGCATGTTTCAGGTCGTGGCGGTTGTTGGCAATGAGCACCGCATACCTCAGTGGTGGTGTTGTGACCTTTTTCGTTCATCGCACCGCAACAAGACCAACCGGATAAAACCAAACATTCAAACACCTGATACAGTTCCACATGAAAATGGCTTGGGTTGGTGGGAGCGGAGGTCTTTTGGTCTATGAATGTCTATGACATCCACATCTACATCCAAAGGATCATTCAGAGCTGAGACAAGCATGGTGGTCACCAGCGTTCTTCTTTGTGTGAACACGGTGTTTGGGCCCAAACCATCCAGACCTTCTTTGTCCAAACGCGTGACAGGGGGATGAACAGTTCGCTCCCCAGTTCCTGGGACCCTGCTGCAGGGGAAGAACCGCTTCGCACGGGAGGACAAACAGTTCGCTTCGAACGCGCGCGCAGCGTCCGCAAAGGATCGAAGCAGTTCGCACTTCGGTTCCACACCTTTGCGGCCTAGATGCCAAGAGGACATGGTCAGACCAAGGTGATGTTCGTTGTGCCATGTTGCGCCATGCTCAAGGGGTTGTGATCAAGACCAACGTACTGGTCGTCATTTTTAGACGACTCCGTGTGGATACTCCTTTGTTTGGATTTGTCCAACGGCGGCAGAAACGCATAATTACGTCACCCTCTCACCCCGGTCGTCTGCGGAAACTTCTGGGCACAAGACTTCGCCAATCTCACAAACTTGGCTCAAACATCTTTGCCACTGTCGTGAATCAATCAGAAACAGCCGTCCGAGGCTGACGTTGGTGGACCGTGAAATAGCGCTTCCGACTTTGAACGAGCAAGGTGAAGGCTTCTGGGTTCAAAAAAAAACACAGGGACCCGCGACCCTCCCACATGGCTGATACTGCATCAACAACCTCTAAATACCTCTAATAGTCTAATTGTTTAGGCAGTAAACATATACTACTGTCTGTGGCCTTGATGAATCAATATTTGGATCTCAAAGCATGTCAAACCTGTATTTGGAGGCCACAAACATTGTTTCCTACAAGTGGAAAAGAAACCAAACTTAGCTGGTGAATTCAGGTCAAAGGTCTTCTTTGCTTGCTTTGAGAAAAGAAGGATTCTCAACCCCTCAGCCTCCTTAATTAACTCTCCACAGAACCCCCCAACATCCAGTGCTCACTTTTTCACAGCTTCAAGTCAAGGCCTCGCATCTTTCAAGGAGCGACCCCAGCTCCGTCAGATGTGGAGACGAGTTCCCGATTTCCTGTGCATGTGTCGGTCAGCAAAAGATCCAGACTAAGTTTTACTTGTGAACAGTGAGGAAATCGAGATACAACCCCAAACCCGCGGCAGGTGTTTCGAGCTCTATGTCATGTTCTTCGCCCATGAATGCCCATGATTCTGAGGCTATGAATGGCCCGATCTCACAACCTCCATCCATCTCACAACCACACGTCAAGAGTTCAAGAAACATCACATGATTTTACAATCAGAAAGAAACACTTCCAAATAGTTGGAGGTGGGATTCCTGAACCTTCACTTTGTTCCCCGCTCCTCCAAGCCACCTCTGATTGAAAAGGAAACAACTCTTTTAACCACCCATGCCATCCGCCTTTTGCATCGGAGCAAGTTCGCAAGTTCCACCAATCGAAAATTCGAAACAGTGTTTTCTGTTGTTTGTGTTTACCGCCAGAAACACATGGAATCTCTTGAGAATGGGACCTCCTTCCACGCGCAAGTTGCACAGGTGTTGCTTCTGCTTCATATGCCCAACTGTTCCTCGAAGGCCCTGGTGGAGCGGTGCACCGGAGCGGTGCGTCATCTGTAAGGAACATGGTTAGCTTCTCTTTAGGTACAAGCATGCTCCTACTACTAGGAGCTAAGGATATTGATACATGGTTAGCCTCTCCTTTGAGGTCATTAAGTTCAACTACTAGGTACTAAATGTACTAAGGATTTGAACACTTAGGAGGTGCGGCTGGTCAGACCTGCGGCCTAGTACCTGGCTGGCTCATGATCCGCACCAACCGTTGGTGAGAATGTGTCAAATTAATTGATTCTGGTCATTGCAGAACAATGTCCCTTGTAGATCCCCTTCTGGGCGGAGGGGGTAAGGGAGGGGCTTGATCATGCTTTGAAATTAGATAGTCATGGACAGGGTTGGGATGTGATACCAGTGACGTGACGTATATGTGTGAGTTCATTGAATCAACGGATCATGTTCAAATACGATCCAATTCAAACCAGGACCTTTACCCTGATGAAGTCATGTCGTGATGTCATTCCTAGATCAAAAAACGACACAGGGGTCGTCCGTCGTGCATTCATGGTTTATAGGGATCTTCTCACATGGCTTCACCAGCATTACTAGTTACATATGTCCTGCTCTGTCCGAACCAATTTGCATCCGTGGTGATCAGTGAGTCCCCCCAAAAAACCTGCATCCCCTAGTAGATCACGAGACATGTTCTGCCTTCTGCCTGCTTCTCTTGGACCCCTGATTCGTCATCCGGATTGTGATATGAGCTCATACGAGTCAGGAGTCAGAGGCGTCATGGAGGGTAGTCGACTCTTCGAACTCGGCTTCGTCCGTCGCCACCTCCGGTTCGCGGGCGCTTCGGGGGTCACCACCGGTCGCCGGGGGTTCCCCGGTGTCACGCGCTTCGTGCTGCGTTTGAGCCAGGTAAGCTGCCGAGCCAGGCCACCGATGTGCCACAAGTGACGTGTTCATGGAGGTTAGGCAGACGGTTTTGTGTTTTGAAGCGCTATTCGTAGCTTAGCCTCTAAGCTCGGAAATCCAATCTTCTGCAGTGGAGTTTTCAGGTTCTCACTCCGCTATGCAATTACTTACGATGGCAAGATTGCGCCACCAGTTTGTACAAATGAGAAGGGGATACTTCAATCTCAGGAGGAACTCCAATTCGACGGGGCCATGATCCCAGGCGGCGTTCGCCTTTTCAAAACTAACTGTAACAAATGCACAACGGCGACTGGTGTTCAGCCGCCAGTGAGCGGCGACCCCAAACAGGTCGATTCTACGACGTTGGCGCGTCAGGCGAGGAAGGCTGCCCACTTGATCTTTGGGTGGGACTATGCCTGACCTGGGATTCAATGTGTATCGCACGGTGCGTTCTGTGTATCGCACGGTGCGTTCTGCCACTCAATGTCGCACGGGGCGTAGTCCGCCCCCCTGACCTCGAAACGTGCAGGAAACCGCGGTGGGGGAAACCGCGGTGGTCTGAGGAGGTGGAACTGATCATGTTTGCAGGTCTGGTCTACCCTTTCTCGAAAGGATGCATAGGATGAATACCATGATCTCTCCATCTGTCAGGGCAAAAGGATGCAAAAGGTGATGTTCTTCTAAGAAATGATATTGACTGTTGATTAGTTAGCCATCCCTGATGAATGTTTGCACACTGTTGACTGAGGGGGAGGAGGAACACCAATCAAGAGTCCTACATGCCTGGTTTCTTTGTTCTTTAAGCAACTATACGTTATTTTTCTTGTTGATTGGCTTGCATCCAAGAAGGCCCCAGCAAAGGCGAGAGCAACCAAGTGACTACTAGTGTGTTCTTCACGAAGATGTGGGGACATCGGTTTTATAAGGCGAAGGCGCGCAAAACCACAAAATTGGAAACACTTGGAAACCCTAAAGCCTACGTGCACCAGGTCTTTCCACGGCTGAAAGTTCTTGAACCAGGTGAGGATTAGAACTCAAAACGCATCTTTGCCGCCCAAATCATCTCCACGGTTTGCGTGTTCTCCGCCGGCTTTGGACTATCTCGGTGCCCCCGGCAGGCGGTTCAAAGGCGGTTCGGTCGCGACTTGGTACACGGGGAGGTCCTAACAGTGAGCTATCTGCTTCATTCTGCCCGGCTGCAGCCACTCCAGAAGATCAGCGATTGGGTTCAATGTTGCTTTTGGCTCACGTCCAATCTGATCCACTAACGGACCAACCCAACGAAGGATCGCCTTTCTCAGTATCGTCGCCCTTTCTCAAAAAGAGAAGATCTTGGAAACCAGATTCTCAACTTGGCTTTCAATCTGATCTCCATTGAAAACCAGATTCTCCATTGAAATTTGATCTTCTCATCTTGGTACATCTTGTTCCTTGAGAAGATCCGATTTCAATGGCCCTGCTGGGCCCTGCTGGTCCCAGCTCACTCCACCTCTACAAACAACAACTTCGATTCAAACAGCTCGTCCAACAGCGCCGGCAATTCGGCTTCATCCGGTCAAATGGAATCCGGTGGCCAAAAACTTTGCGTGCGCCACAACCTGACAGGCTTTTTGGAATTCCATTCGGGATGCCTCACAATTCATACAAAGCTCTCAGCCTCTTGCGGAAAACATCGAAGAAAACTCCTTCCACTCCATGAACGCACCAAGGCAGCTGCGCCCGGTCCATTGGGGAACCCTGCGTGGGTGGTGCGGGCTGCCTGAGCCATCATTCTGACTCGACCAGTGGAACAGCTTCTGACTCGGGTTCTGTGGCCACTCGGAACCAACGAAACAGTGATTCATCTCATGCGACTTGGAAAAAAAAAACACCCAAACAGCAAACCCAAAAAAGAACACCTGACATCCTCCCCACGACCCCGCACCAACCGAGGTGGATGTGGGTCGGGTCCAGCCACCAACCGAGGGTCGTTTTCTGGACCCGGCGGAGCCCGGCAAGCGGCGTGCGAACACGCAGCTTGCTGTCACTAATTATTCCAAAGAAGCAAAACCATGGGACATGTTGAAATTGAAAGGGTTCCTTCAAAACAGTTTGCTGCATCTAAAACGTGGATTTCTTCGCTAGTCCAACATCCACCCGCCCGATGCTGGCGGTGGTCCACCTCTGCCCCCACCACTTGGGTCGCTACACTCTTGCCACCGACTGCACCCAATGTGCTGCCTTGGAAAATGGTGGGAAAACGAAGTCTGCACCGAATCCCAAGGCAGTTGATGTATGTCTGTGGATGTTGCTTGGCTTGGTCGGGTGACAAGTTGAATCCGAAAGACAGTCCCTTGCTGCCATCGAGGTGTGATCTTGAGAAATAAAGAAGAGGGATCATTGCATGCCCATGCATGGCAATCAGTGGTCTTCATATGATTTCTCCAAGTGTCCCTGCCGGACATAATATTATGTATTATACACGAGCAGAACTCTCGAGATGGCAGAGCACAGTATGAACAAAGCCCAACTATACATAATTCTCAAAGTGGCACAATGTACACACTGTGGTTTTTGTGCCTTGCACATTCCCAGCACGGAGATCGCGGAGGAATTCCTGCTCTGGGGCCCCCCAGGCCTCGAACTGCTCAGGTGTCTGCAGACAAAGAGAGGTTGCCATCGTGGGAACAAAGCTGCATGGGAGGGATAATTTACGCGACGGACACGCCGTTGAAGAACATGGAAGATTGGCTCAGACTGTAAGACATGTTTTCATGAAACGCATAGCATTCTTTGTCATGACATACAAAACTTACTAATGATCAGGACCGATGAAAGGACGGTGCCCTAAAAGTACCATATCACCCCCCGGAAGATCAGTTGCCCAAGCCACCTGTTTTGGTGCAACAAATGCCATTGTTTCTACTTCCTTTTTCCTCCTTTCGTTCTAGGTCAAACACACTCAGATGCCACAGAGTGAAACCTGAAGCTGATCGTGCTAAGCGCTGCAGCGGTGACAGGTGTGGATTAGGAACAGAAACTTCATCAAGTGTGGATCCATTTGAATTGAACCAGGTGTGGATTAGATGTTTCCCACTAATTACCCTGTAAACCGAAACTTGGGGGTGGTGGGGTGATTTTGCTCTGAGGCTTGCTTGGGCGCGTCTCAGCCTCGAGGGATATGACCAGGTGGACATGGATACGAGTGGGTTTTAACACATCACATAGACCTCTTCAGTCACACAGACCTCAATGCGATGCGATGTTCGTGCCATGTTCTTTCTGTTTGGTACTTGGCGGGCTCGGCGGTGTGGAGCCGGGTGTGAAAAAAACACCTGCACGTAGTCTCATGGGAGACTTGCCAAGCGCGAATAGTCTCAGGGCTTCCTTCCTGGCATTTCCTGGCGCTATTTTTGAAACAACGTGATCCACGCATGATCACGCACCCATGTTTGACCACGAGACCTCCACTGTCCACGCAGCCGACGCATCTTCCCGCACGAACCCACCGGGACTCACGACTACGCGTCCGCCCCACCGTCAACTTCAACGCGGAGGCTTCAGTTGTCGAGCAGTTCAGGTTTATGTGCTCCGACCTTGCTAACCCAGGCACCCCAAACCCCATTCAACAAGGGTCTCCAGGTCTCAGGGTGGGACTTGGAGGCAGACTGGGAACCTGCTTAATCCATTGGATGAAACCCAAAAAACTTGAATTATCCATGTGGAACCTGGCAAAGAAATGCCAAGCCCATGCCGTTACGAATAAACAAGCTAAGCTAGTTTAAGAAAATTACCCACGATGATCCTGTTACAACCTCTCGTGGGGGATTCCCGAGCGACGCTTAGCCCAGAACGCCTCATTACATTTCGTGAGGTCCATCTTGGGAAGGGGGTAGACTCCCCCCCTCTGGAAGAAAATGGAGTGACAGTTTCGTGCTTTGACCCTATGTTTATGCATTGTTTTAGTGACACAACTCTCGTCCATTCCTTTCGATTTCTTGTTAAGGTCCGAACTCGGACTCGCGCGACTCTCGGACCGCCCGACTCTCCGGTATAGACGGCCGTCTCCCAACAACATGTTCCGAACCTTTGCAGTATGTACTATGTAGACTCTTGATGAATAACCCTGGCAATTTGAAGTGAAAATCCTCTTCATTGTGGAGGGTGATGGCTAAACTTGTCAGCACCAGGCGCCGGCAGTTCTGGTGGTACTGTAGTATAGGAGACACAGTGTCTAGTACCGTTGCACCTCCCTGTTTACGTAACCGCGCTCTCAGTCCTTTTCCATCTTTTCCATCCTTCGACAGTTGTGGTGATCTTAGAATACTCTGCTCCACGTCTTCCAGTAGGTGACCTTTTCTTCCGTTGCGGTGAGGACCCCTACAGTTTGCGTGAGCTTGCAGTTTGCTTGGGGAGCATGTCTGAGGTTGCCCTTGCCTTGGGTCATCGCAAGTAGCCACCAACTCCTAAATCATGAAGCACCACCCCGCATTAAGTATGGTTTTTTGCTGAATTCTTTTTAGCGATTTGTGAAAGCTCTCTTGAAAAAAAGGCCCTCACCTGGGCCTGTGACCTCACCTGGGCCCTGTGGCCGAGGAGACAGCGCTGGCCACAGCGCTGCCCAGCCACTCTGCTTCAAGAAGGTGTCCATCTCGCGCAGCCTCGGCGACGCGGCGACCAGGCTGTGAGGGTCACAGCCGGCGTCCACCGATGAGTACTGGCAGCCAGTCATAGAAGAGGAAGCTTGGGATGTTCCGAACAGGCGCTTGAAGCTTGGGAAAGAGCTTTGGCCACGTTGTATAACGAGCGCCTCTCCCTGGTTTGAGCAATGAATTTGAGGGGAGGACCATCGATTAATCGAAGATACTCAAATCATATAATAGCTGCCGCTTGACGCAGCGCCGTGATGCAGCACCAATTCCCCCCCAACGTTGGACGACCCCGTTCCACGCAGGTATTGCGCGCATCCTCTGTTACAAGTACTGCGCGCAAAAAAACACATTCAACGAGCACTCCACAACGAGCTCGGCGACCTGAGAAGGTCGCTTGGCTCACGACACAAAGCATTACCCTAAGGGTCCAGGAACCAGATGTCCTTCGGCCCCAGCTCGACCATTCTCTGGAAGTACGTACTCACCTCCAAAACCATCCCTCAGGAGGTACCTGGACCCTATTGGGTTGAACAGAAGATTTGAAGATGTGAATCTCCCGCCGCCGCCCTCTGTGGCGCCCAGGCAAAGCGATGCTGAAAGGACGCCTGAGGCAGACGCGTCTCGACGAAAACACTGACACCACTGATGGCCATTACATTCTTACCTTGGATCAACTCGCACTACCACCTCATCTCCGCATTTTCCCGGATGCGAACATGAACAGCACATTCTACCGGACAAAAGCACGCTACTTCCTCACCTTCCAACAAGCTTTCACCAAATGGCTCCAAATACAAGGTCTACCACCATCCCTCACCCAACACCTCGATGCCTTTCTTCAACATCAATGGCGACTGCATGTCGCCCAACTCAAGCAAACACCACGCTTCACCGCGCGCCTCCTTCGACAACTACAAGCCTTTCTCAGAGACCAAGTTGTGCTCCACCATGCTGACCATGAACTTCAGCAGCTCAGGGTATTCTGCCCTCGCCAATATTTCATCGGAGCGATCAACACATGGCAAGCCCCCGAACTCTTCGAACCACTACCACACCTCAACCCCACCAACACCCATGACCACCTGACAGCCACCATTCCTCCTGGCCTACGCTCGTTACAAATGGGGATTTCGCAAAGACTTCACGATCTCCTATGGCATAGCTCACCTCAAGGCCAAAAAAACAATGGAAGAAGGGTCGCACCATCATCACCTACTTTCACTCCCTGGCAGGCAACCTCCTTCGCATCACCAGCAGCGCACTTGACATCATCCTCCAACACCTCTTCCCACAACATCCAGGCCAACTTTCCATCCCACAACTGTGGCGCCATTTCCATTCCTATCTCTCCCAAACCCCAGTTGACATCAATCTCCACACCACCAACGATGACCTTGTTGGCTTTTTCAACTCTGTCCCACAACACCGCCTCATTGACGCCGTACACTCCTTGATCCAACAATGGCAAACACAGCAATCTACCCACACCCTCACCATCGACACCAAGGCCACTGGCAACCCTTTCCACCACTGCCATGTCGGCAGACACCATCCAAAGCATCCTACGCAACGCACACTCCACACTGCTGACATCACTACCATGGTCGCCTTCGCTCTCAACACTTGCATTTTCCGGGCATGCAACAACACCTACAAGCAAGTCCGAGGGGCTGGGATTGGCTCCCAGCTCTCTCCAGCCCTTTGCAACGTTGCTATCACTCTCATCGAACATTCCTGGCACCAAGTCCACATCAACCTTCTCCACCACTCCGCTCTACATTTCAACTACTACCGCTACGTCGACAACCGATTCACCATCCACAACGAAGACTTCCTCTCACACCAGCTATACAAACACTGCTCCACCACGACTTCTTCTGCAACCCAGTCGAACTTGAGACGGTGGATGACTTCCACCTTTTGGGCTTCAACATTGATCTCACACAACGCACCATCACCTACATCCAGCCTACCCAACCCTGGAAAATCCGGGATTCCACCAGCGCCGGCAGCCAGCGACTCAACCTGTCCGGCCTAACCTCTCGTCTCCACTCCATCTATACCTACACCTTTCCACCACAACAAGCGGCAGCTGCTGCGGACGAACTCGTGAGGCTCTACACCCAAAAGGGTCACAGCCAAGAAGCCTGTGCGCGCTTCCTACGGAAAACATGCAAAGCGCCGACTCGGCTACCTGTGTGTGTCAACCCCTGTCTCTAAGGGTCATCTAATTCTGCCGAGTTCAGCAGGGGGGCAGTGGACCGCTATCACTCACTGCCCAACGAAGACAGTGATAGTCCGGTCGTGAAATCCAGAAAGGCCGCTTTCTGGATGTACCTGCACTGAACACAATGACTCCACTGGTTACCCTCGGCCGCTGTTCTTTGTTTCCATGGTGGTTGTCACGCTACACCCCACAAACTCTTTTCCGCCGCAGTCATGCAGCCGCGCTGGTCGCTCGACACGGCTGTTCTCGTGAACTGCAGATGTGCACAAAACTACTGTTGAAACATCTTCAAGTGCTCCGACTCTCTCACCTTTCAGTTCCAACGCCATTTTGTCCTGGGAATTGAGCTAACAGAAAACCAATGTCAGAGTGTGTCCGGATTTACGAGGTTCCAGTCGGCATGTTTCCTTTTTCCGTTTCAGCAGGGGGATCACCCACGGACTTGACTGGTGATCCAACGAAGAGGGTCAAGTTCCGCGCTGATCGTGTCCCTGCTTGTAGCTAGAACAAAACGTCCAGCCTTTGCATCGGTTCGTCATCGGCAGATGCGCATTGTCGCTTTGGACTTGTCGATTTGGAGTTGGAGGCCATGTAGGCTTTGAGTGGTTTGGAACACCGTACTTTACCTGTCCTGGTTTTCTTAGGTTTTCACTTAGCCGTGGCACCGCTGTCAAGTCAGTACGCATTTCTATAAGTGTGTGTGTGTGCCCCCCTCCGTCTCTAGGAGTTTGTACTGCTTTTCATGGTGGTTCTGCACGCTATACCCCAAAATAGGCTTCCTTCAGCAGCTTTCTGCAGAACGCCGCTGTCATGATTCCGCAGATGTGCACAAACATTTATTGAAACATCTTCAAGCGCTTGGGCGCTTCACTTTTCCGTTGAGCCATTCCTTTCCTCCGGGATTCTGGTTAACTGAAAACCCAATGACTAAGCGTGTGCTTGTGTGTGTGCGTCCACAAAATGGATTTGCAGTTGTATCACCAAACCCTGGTCATGGAAAATAAACATTGCCGTCTGTTGGGCATGGATCAAGGCAGGCCCAACAAATTCCACACGCTGTGCATCTTTTCTGAAAGTCTCCGTGTCCGAGGGGCTCATTGGACCACATGCCCTGCAGCAAGTTGCTGAACTCTTTGGCAATTTGGCCCTGGAAGCTGGGCTGCTCCCCTGGACGGTCGAGCGCATGAGGGCAGCAAGGGTTCGGAGCGAGGGGTTCATCCATGAGGTCAAAAATGGGGGGGAGGGGCAATCTTGGCACTTGCGGCGGTACCTTTTGTTTGAAACCCGAGATGGTTCCCGTCCACTGCCACCCAGCCTGAACTGCCGACGAAAAATGTCCTCAACTCAATGGAGTTGGAAAGGCATTGCCTGGGCTGACGCAAGAACGCCCCACGTGCCACGCGATGTATGTATATATATATATGTATATATATATACACTACATACAGTATAATATGACCCTAACGATAAGATTGATCTACAACTTGGACGATACATTGATTGTATAAATTAAAGTTATGGTTGATCGCGTATTGTGCAATACTACTAACACGTCTATACTATTTTGAGTCGTGTAAATACGATAGTGTGTTTTCTTTGATTCTTTGTGTATTACATATTGATGTTTTCTGGTATTAGAATATATTATCAGCTCTGTCCCCCTGGGCCGCGCTAGCAATCCACTTTGGGCTCAGATGCACAGCGGAGTTCATGTAGCAGGTGTTCACCATGTTCTGCAGTCCACAGGCACCGGGTTGTCGAGAACGATCCTGCGTGCGTCGAGAACGGTCCCACGTGAGGTCGAAGAAATTGGGACAACAGGTCAAAGAACCGTCCATGCCTGTCGCGAGCCAAGCAGGGTTGGCCATTCTGCCTTTGAACTTCTCAAGAAACCTCTTGAACCTACCGACACCTGGACGAACCTAAAGCTTATTCAATTGAAAGTATTCTACAGTAGCTACAATTTGTGCCTCCATGAAGCTATCAGCGCTCTGCTTGTCCCTTCAAGGTCCTTCAATGTGGCTGATAAGAGAATCCGACACTGAGGGAAGGACTCCGATGTCTGGCAGGAATGACTGTGATCCCTGTCTTGCGTTCAACAGGGAGACAAGTATAAAATCATGCGGCCAGAGCACTGAGAGCATCCAGAGCTTACTGGGAGACAAGTGGGAGACAAGTATAAAATCATGCGGCCAGCGCACTCAGAGCATCCAGAGCCTACTGGGAGACAAGTGGGAGACAAATGGGACACAAGTATAAAATCATGCGGCCAAGCACTCAGAGCAACCAGAGCTTACTGGGAGACAAGTGGGAGACAAATGGGAGACAAGCGTGAAATCATGCTGCCAGAGCACTGAGAGCATCGAGAGCTTACTGGGAGACAACTGAGAGACAAGTGGGAGACAAATGGGAGACAAGGGTGAAATCACGCGGCCAGGAACACAAGCCCGGAGACAAACTCAAAATCATCCGGCCCGAGCATGCACCCCTTTAAAAGGAGTGAGAAAATTCAAAAAAAAATCAAAAATATCAAAAAAGTCAAAAAAAAAAAATCAAATTGAAAAGCCAAAAAAAGTCGAAAATGTCAAAAAAAGTCAACCATAGACCACAGCTCGAAAAAGTTTTAAAAACATAGATTTAAAAAAAGGAAAAAAAGAAAAAACAAAAGAAAAGTCAAAACTGTGGCTCCTCGCCTTGGCGGATTACTGGGGTCAAGCAGCAAAGTCAAAAAAAAAACATAGACCACAGCTCGAAAAAAAGTCAAAAAGAGTCAAAAAAACAAGTCGAAAAAATGTCAAAAAAAACAATATAAAGTCGAAAAATATATAAAATGTCGAAAAAGGTCAGATCTGCGCAAATTGACGTTTTTTTGACTGTCTGAAATTTGCTGATTTGATTTTTCTTGACTTTGACTTTTGGGATTGACTTTTTGGCTTGTTTTTAAATTTAGAAAACGGGCTCTTTCCAATAAAAGTTTTTTTATAACGCTACCATGCACTGCCCTGCCCACCATTGTGTTCAATCCAGCACCACTGGAAAACAATGATTGCGCCTTTGAAAAAGTGCGCAGCACTCAGAAAAGTATATGGCTGTGGAATGCTGTGGAATAGAATAGGGAGACGCCCGTTGGACCCCCTCAAAGAAGGAAAATAGACCAGTCTACCCATTGGTTGGGGATCTAATCATAAAAACTAGACGACGAGTGGCCCGAAAGCATTTTTCATCACGTAGGAAGTCAGAGTGTGAGTTATCTGTTAAGTGTGCAGTGTGAAGTGTTAAGTCGGGTGAGTTGAGGTAGTGTGTGGGTTTTTGTGTGTGTATCTATGTCTGTGTCTATATGAGTCTGCGTATGTGTGTGTGTGTTCGTGTAAGTTGAGGCAGTGCGTGGGTGTCTGTGTGCGATGCGGCCTCCCAAACCCCCCACCGGCGGCCAAGCGGTGACAGCCCAGCTCATCGTCATGAGCATGTGAGCTGCTGGTAAGGGGAGAAGCAGCGTGCACAGCTGCAGGAAATCGCACTGGAAAAAGCTAGGTGGAATGAACACAGAAAATGCTGAGGCAGCCACGCAAGAAGTGTCTCGAAGCAGTGACCTGTCAGAGGAGATGCGTCCAGCGATACACGATCAGAGGCAACGTTACCTTCAGTCCAGAACGCATAGCGTTTCTAGAATGTAGTTCACCAACCACAATGCTTGCCATTGACTCAGTGACTGTCGCAAAGAAAAACGTGACAAAGTAGCATGAGGTGACACACAGCAGGCACTACAGATGTTTTTGCGCACTCTCGCTGTTCAGCTCGCGACTAGTCTCTTTGTACGCTGTGCTTCCGCAGAACGACGTCCACACAGAATTTATCAGGAAGAAATCACGGTATGAGACACGCAGTTGGTTATCATGTGAACATCTTATGATTTGTTCACCTCCATTCAGGGTCTTTGCCTGGGCTGGGTCTAGCGCGTCGACCCGAAGCAGATCTGGATGGTGTAGGCATCTGTGAAGTTGCGGCTGTTGTTCCTAACCCAGTCTTCCCATCCACTGGACCACTGGGCCACTCGCCAAAACAGCCAGGTTTCTCCATGCGCAACCCAGTGGCTGCTTACTATGGACTGGCTTGGCCATCTGTCATGGATGAGCTCTGGCTGGTCGTCATGGGCATTTTTCATCACGTAGCAAGTCAGAGCGTGAGTTATCTGTTAAGTGTGCAGTGTGAAGTGTTAAGTCGAGTGAGTTGAGGTAGTGTGTGGGTTTCTGTGTGTGTATCTATGTCTGTGTCTATATGAGTCTGCGTATGTGTGTGTGTTCGTGTAAGTTGAGGCAGTGCGTGGGTGTCTGTGTGTGATGTGTGTGTGAGTCCCTGTCTGTGTGTGTATGTCCATGTCTGCTGCTGGTGAAGGTCTTCCCTGTACATATACTGAACGAATTAGCGCGCAGGCCTCCCAAACCCCCCACCGGCGGCCAAGCGGTGACAGTCCAGCTCATCGTCGTGAGCATTTGGGCTGCTGGTACGGAGAGAAGCAGCGTGCACACCTCCAGGAAATCTCACTGAAAAAAGCGAGCTGGAATGAAGCGTACTCAAGTTGCACTACCAGGTCGCCAGTTCTCATCTTCCAACTCCCCAGATACTCCGCGTACCCAACTTGTACTACCCAGTCGCCAGTTCTCCTCTTCCAGCTCCCCGGATACTCCGCGTACTAGAGTTGTACTACCAAGTCATTGTACTACAAAGTCACCAGTTCTCATCTGGCTACTCCCCAGATACTCCGCGTACTAAAGTTGTACTACCACGTCATTCTACTACCAAGTCACCAGTTCTCATCTGGCCACTCCCCAGTTACTCCGCGTACCAAAGTTGTACTACCAAGTCGCCAGTTCTCATCTTCCAGCTCCCCAGCTACTCCGCGTACTACAGTTGTACTACAAAGTCGCCGGCAGAGTTCTTGACATTCCGAAGCTTCAGACCCAATCCCTGCGCAAGGCCCTCTATAAAATCTTTGAGACACTTCCGAAGCCCAAGGATTGCTCACTGAATGTCCTTGCCTGGAGGGTTTGCGCCGAAACACTTCTACCTGGCTGCGACTGGCGCGTCCAAGCGGTGACGCAGGGGCGTCCGGACCGCTAGTTCCAGCACTGAATCAGTTCGTTCAAGAAACTGTTCAAGTCATGTTTGAGTGCTCTGGAACTCCTTCGGTGCGAGGAAGAATGCCAAAAGAGCTGCCCTTGAATGACCGAAGAACTCTGGCTACATGTTGAAGAGCCGCAAACAACAAGACCAACAAAAAAAACCTAAGATTGACTATAAATCTGTTCAAACAAATTCAAGAGCACCAGAATACTTCTGTAAATACTATAAAATATGCCTCAAGAGCACCTGTTCAAACAAAATGCGGTCCCTACAGCCCAGCCCAACCCCTGGGTCCCCGCAGACTGCGGGTCACTCGCAAAAAACGCGGTATTTGGGGCGGTCAAAAGCTATCTTGAGAAAGCGCATCGTGTGGAAAACACAGATATCTCAAATATCACTGATCACCCAGAAGTTTATACTGGCTTCCCTGCGGGAAAAAAGAAAACATAAAGTTCACGGAAGATTTCACAATTCAGGCCAGTCGGCGAGGTGCCTTTATGGACGGTTCACCCAGGTACCGAAACCTGCAGCAAACCTGTGGGGACTGGGAGCGCCCTAAGCCGAGTGGGCTTGACCCAGGACGGCTAAAGTGAAAATCCTCTTCATTGTGGAGGATGTATTAATCAAGAGTCTACCTTAGATATTAGATCTATATAAATCGAACCGAACTCATGGCTAAACTTGTTAGCACTATAGGCGCCGGCAGTTCTGGTGGTACTGTAGTATAGGAGACACAGTGTCTAGTACCGTTGCACCTCCCTGTTTACATAACCGCGCTCTCACAGTCCTTTTCCATCTTTTCCATCCTTCGACAGTTGTGGTGATCTTGGAATACTCTGCTCCACGTCTTCCAGTAGGTGACCTTTTCTTCTGTTGCGGTGAGGACCCCTACAGTTTGCGTGAGCTTGCAGTTTGCTTGGGGAGCATATCTGAGGTTGCCCTTGCCTTGGGTCATCGCAAGTAGCCACCAACTCCTAAATCATGAAGCACCACCCCGTTAAGTATGGCTTTTTGCTGAATTCTTTTTAGCGACCTGTCAAAGCTCTCTCGAAAAAAGGCCCTCACCTGGGCCTGTGGCCGAGGAGACAGCGCTGGCCACAGCACTGCCTAGCCACTCTGCTTCAAGAAAGTGTCCATCTCGCGCAGCCTCTGCGACGCGGCGACCAGGCTGTGAGGGTCACAGCCCGGCATCCACCGATGAGTACTGGCAGCCAGTCATAGAAGAGGAAGCTTGGGACGTTCCGAACAGGCGCTGAAGCTTGGGAAAGAGCTTTGGCCATGTTGTATAACGAGCGCCTCTCCCTGGTTTGAGCGATGAATTTGAGGGGAGGACCATCGAGTAATCGAAGATACTCAAATCATACACAAGCCACTGGGGCCTAAAGCCGCGAAAGCAAAGTGGATTTCAATAGCTGCCGCTTGATGCAGCGCCGTGATGCAGCACCAATTCCCCCAACGTTGGACGACCCCGTACCACGCAGGTATTGCGCGCATCCTCTGTTACTGCGCACAAAAAACATTCAACGGGCACTCCACAACAAGCTCGGCGACCTGAGAAGGTTGCTTGGCTCACGACACAAAAGCATTAATTTAAAGGTCCAGGATCATCCGAATCGGATGTCCTTCGGCCCCAGCTCGACCATTCTCTGGAAGTACGTACTCACCTCCAAAACCATCCCGCAGGAGGTACCTGGACCCCCATTGGGTTGAAAAGAAGATTTGAAGATGTGAATCTCCCGCCACCGCGCTCTGTGGCGCCCAGGCAAAGCAATGCTGAAAGGACGCCTCAGGCAGACGCGTCTCGACGAAAACGCAAAGTCTTCGCTGGGCACCAAACAAAACCGGTAGGGCCAGGGTGATGAGCTATAATTGCATCCAATAGCTGGCTTGTTGAGTAGGTTCCCACCCTTTGACAGATGCATGCATCTGTGGTAGCACCCCAGACTTCTTGCTCTTAGGGATTGCCAGAATACGTTCTTGGCTCGAAGCCCCCTGCTGCGTCTGACCGACCAAACGAATCTGGGCACTGCCCAGACGCAGCTGCTCACCTGCGGCTTAGCGACTTCAGTCAGGCGCTACCATGGTCACTCTGCCTGGCGCTACCATGCACTGCCCTGCCCACCATTGTGTTCAATCCAGCACTGGAAAACAATGATTGCGCCTTTAAAAGAGTGTGCAGCACTCAGAAAAGTATATGGCTGTGGAATGCTGTGGAATAGAATAGGGAGACGCCCGTTGGACCCCCTCAAAGAAGGAAAATAGACCAGTCTACCCATTGGTTGGGGATCTGATCATAAAAAAATACACCCAGCCACATAGGTTGCCTGTCGAAGTTATGGGGCGGCATCTACAACAGCGACCCAACCCCTCCACCCAAACGCCCTCTTAAACCGTGCAGGCTGCGTCCGGCTTTCCAGCGGCGCCGGTGGAGCCGGCGGCGCGCGATGCCTCCGTTTTTGGCTCCGATGGCAGAGTTCTTGACATTCCGAAGCTTCAAACTAAACGTTCGTGGAAAATTGGTTTGCCCAATCCCTGCACAAGGCCCTCTATAAAATCTTTGAGACACTTCCGAAGCCCAAGGATTGCTCACTCAACGTCCTTGCCTGGAGGGTTTGCGCCGAAACACTTCTACCTGGCTGCGACTGGCGCGTCCGGCGCAAGCGGTGACGCAGGGGCATACGGCGTCTTTGGTTTGTGGGTGCAGAGTTCTCATGTCTTGGGATGCTCGCTAGTTCCAGCACTGAATCATTTCGTTCAAGAAACTGTTCAAGTCATGTTTGAGGGCTCTGGAACTCCTTCGGTGCGAGGAAGAATGCCAAAAGAGCTGCCCTTGAATGACCGAAGAACTCTGGCTACATGTTGAAGAGCCGCAAACAACAAGACCAACAAACAAAAAAACCCTAAGATTGACTATAAATCTGTTCAAACAAATTCAAAAGCACCAGAATACTACTGTAAATACTATAAAATATGCCTCAAGAGCACCTGTTCAAACAAAATGCTGTCCCTACAGCCCAGCCCAACCCCTGGGTCCCCGCAGACTGCGGGTCACTCGCAAAAATCACGGTATTTGGGGCGGTCAAAAGCTATCTTGAGAAAGCGCATCGTGTGGAAAACGCAATATCTCAAATATCACTGATCACCCAGAAGTCTATACTGGCTTCC
>CAXAMN010001102.1:0-28125 GCA_963970005.1 Durusdinium trenchii
CAAGGAGTGGAGAGCCAGAATCCATTTGTACCAGAAAAAGATGATCCCGCAGAAGAAACCGCAGGAAGGTGTGATCGACCTGCTCACCACCTTGAGCGGGACGGCATGGAAACAGGTGGAACCCGTCGCCGAGAAGGCGAGTGAGGACAAGGACGGCTTCAACATGATCATTGAGGTCATGGACAAGACCTTCCGCTTCGACAGCCGCGTCGAACAACCACGCAGCTTCGAAAGGTTCTTCTATAGCATGAGCCGCCGGAGCGACCAGACACTCATGTCGTACTGCGCGGAACACAGAGAGGCGCTTCGTGAAGTGGAGAAACACAACATCAAATTGCCATCCGAGGTCACCGGATGGTTGATGCTTCGCCGCAGTGGCTTGACCCAAGAACAGAAACAACTTGTGCAAAGCCAGTGTGGAGCGACCCTCGAGGAGAGCAAGGTTGAGGAGGCCATGTACTACCTCTTCGGCCAGGACTACAGAGGACGTGTCGGACCTCAGCTTCGATACAACAACCACCAGCACTCCAAGGGCAAGAACAACAACTGGCGAAAGACCTCTCAGGCCTACACCACCTACGATGAGGACAACTATGATGAAGAGGCCTATGAGGCTGAAGAAGATCCCTTCGGCTTTGAACAGAGCCTGGACTATGAGAATGTCGACTATGAGGGTGAGGACACTTACGATCTTGAAGATGATGAGCTGCTCCTCTACAACGAGGACGACTACCCTGACTATGAGGACCGTGAATGGGAAGAATGCTATGCGACCTACTTGGACGCTCGAAGACGGTTTGCTGAGCTTCGAAACAATGGAGGTTTCTACCCGGTCGTCGCTTTGGCAGACCAAGTCACCACATCGACCCCATCGTCTTCGCAACGACCTGTACCAACTCGTGGAAAAGGAAAAGGTCACAAGGGTGGAAAAGGCAAAGCTCATCGCACCTCAACACCTCAGAAGGGAGATGCCAAAAGCCGCGGAAAAGCAGCATTGTCGAGCTCTTCGGCTACCAAGACATGCCTACGTTGTGGCCAGCAAGGCCATTTTGCAGCTCCATGCACTCAGAAGCGCAGCCCCACATCCAGTCCTACCTCATCAGCTGCCAAGAAGAGCAAGCCTGAACAAGGACTCATGGTCAACTTCGAAATGAAGGACCTCCAAGCACTCCTGAAGGGAATCTTTGGAACTATGGATGGTGGAGCCAGCTAATGCAGTTCGGAGGTGATCGCACCATGGAAGCACAATTTACTGTACACATGCCCGTGTGCGTGCAAGGCCGCCTTGGTGGTGTCCGGCCCAACGCCGCTACTCATTGGCCGACCGATCTTGAAGGCCATGAAGATTCAGTTGAACTTCCTCGAGGACACCATGAGCGTTGACGGCTGAACCAAGAACTGCCGCAAGCCGACCGCATCTCCAGTCCAGCGCCACCAGTCCAGCGCCACCAGCCCTCACACAGCAACAGCTGTCCCAGGCGCTTGACAAGGCCACGGTCGCCCAGCTGCTGGCTCCTGGTTCCGGAAACGAAAGCTGGCGGGCCCATTTTTCTTTGCTGCAAGCACCAGGCGCTGGAGCTTGGTTGCAGGCTGTGCCAAACTCCGCGGCGGGCCTTTCTGTGGATCCTCTCCTCTTCCGCATTATGGTCCAACTGCGGTTAAGGCTGCCAGTCACCCCACAGGCTGAGCCATGCCCCCTTTGCGACGGGGTGGTCGACCGCTTTGGCGATCACGCCAGGTGTTGCCCATGCGGTGGGGACCGAACCAAGCGGCACAACAGACTCCGCACTGTGTTGGCTGCCCGAGCCCAGGCCGGGCCTTACAGTCGCAGTCGAAAAACCAGGGCTCCTCCCCCCCAGGCTCACCGAAGTTGGCGGAACAGAAGATGGTGCCGTTTCTACGTCGAACCACCGCAGACCCGCGGATGTTTGGGTTGCCTCCTGGGGCGTGCACGGGCCAGCAGCTTTTGACCTCGCAGTCACCTGTGCGCTGCGCCCCGGCACCCTCCCAACGGCCCTACAACTTGGCCGTGCGACCGCGGACTATGAAGCCCGCAGAGGCGATGAAAAGAAAGGACAGGAAAAAGGAGTCAAAGGTGACAAAGAAACGGAAAAAGCAAAGGCAAAGGAACCCAAAGGTGCCAATGCACAAGGAGCCCAAGGCTCCAAGGACGAGGCAGGAGGTGCCCAAGGTGCTTCTGGAGCTACTTCGTGGCAGGACGCTGGAGAGAAAGGCCCATGTGTCTTTTATCCCAAAGGTCTGTGCAGACGGGGGGATGAGTGTCCATACAAACATGTAGGACCGGCGCCAAAAGCAAAACCTGTGTTGGTTCCTAAGGCTAAAGCAGGTCTAGTTGCCCTGCTTACAGCTGCATCGGTGATGGGAGGTGTTGCGACTGCAGCGTCAACATCTAGTGCCTCGAGGTCGTGTGAACTTGAATGGGCCTTAGACTCAGGAGCAGGTGGGAACCTCAGCTCTTTGAAAGCTTTTGCCAAGCAAGGGGTTCCGGACGATGTACTCCGTGAGTTTGAAACTTGTTCACTTTTTCCCTTGACCTTTGATACAGGGGGTGGCCCAAAGGACACCAACCATACAATCGGTCTGAGTGGATCCAAGTTTGGGGACGAGTTGGTTTACTTGTTGAAGTCGTGTCTGTTCGTTAAGAGTCTTGGAAAAATGGTAGAGAAAGGGTTTGGTTTCCTTTGGGGAAAAGACTATGAACCGACTTTAGTTCCTCCTGGAGAACATGTTGCTGTGAAGTGCAATGTAGAGAAGTGTTTCGTTGCCAGTCGGGTGGACCATGGGGTTCCTATTTCTGTTGACGAAGTACTTGATGTGGAAACCTTCGATGTGGATGTGTTCTAAGCTTGGCTTGTCTACAAACATCACAAGAAGATAAAGCTGGTTGATGGGTCAGAAAATGATCTACAGGGATCTTCTTCTTGTTGGCCTCCCTTGGTTCCTTGGGAACCTCTTCCTTGTAGTCCTCTGAGGCAACACTTTCCTCCACACCGGCGCCATGGGCAGAGGGGTCAACCGCCGAGGCAATCAGTTCTGGGGAACGCGGAGACCATACCAATTCAGGTGGAGTTTCTACAACAAAGTCAACCATTTCACTTTCGTCTGCGCCGGTTTCACCTGCTGGACCCGCGTCGGACGCTGAAGACACAGTCGTGGAGGCCCCAAGGGCTTTCCTTCAAAGACACGCTTGCGACCATTGAGAGGCGGTTGAAGGTGGTTCAAAGGGTGAAGCATGTGCCTTGGTTTGTGTTGATGTCTACTCCAGCTTGTTCTTTGCCTACCCAGCCATTGACAAGTCGCAAGAGTGAGTCGAAGCGGCTTTGCGACACTTCTGTAGGGAGGCACAACCGGTCGTAGCCTCAGATCGGTATCCAAGCATCCTGGCGGCGCGGCAATTAGGGATCTTGGCATGCATCCTGAACCGTCACCGCCTGGCGACAAGTTCCACAATCCAGATGCGGAATGAGCAATCAAGGGAATCCGCCAAGGAACCAGATCGTTATTGCTTCAAAGTGGCTTGGACGTGAAGCATTGGCCCAAGGCTATGACACGTTTCTGTTTCCAATGCAGTGCGACTACTCCTCCTAACATCCAAGATGAAAGTTTGAGAGGGAGAGTGCGTCGAGCGCAGCAAGAAGACGAGGAAGATTCCCTCAAATTGGAATGGGACTTACCCTGTGAAGGTAGAATGTTTCCAGGATGTAGCGGTTGTAGGCTAGGAACCTATTCGCGCACATCAGAATGTCGGACGTCGTCTTTTGAACGAGGATGAACCGCTGCCTCCCAAGGAAGTAGAAGCTTCCCAAGAGGACAGCTCGCCGAGTGAAGGGTTTCTTAGGTTGTTTAAAGGAGATGAGTTTGACAACCCCGCTTGGAGAGGATGTTCTTGAGTGCCCTCCGGCTGGCGACAGTGATCTGGAGTCCACGTTTTCGTATTCGCCTTCCATCGCCCCAGAGGCTTCTGCTCCGCTTGACGAACTGGGTGAGTTGGTGAGTGGCATGGTCGGAACAACCAAAAGGAAGGAAAAACTAGGATTGTTTGTTGAGTTCTGTTGCCAAGATGAAAGCGCATGTTGCAGAGTTGCCCGCCATCTAGGTATCCCTTACCTAGGCATCACGAAAGACTCCTCGAATGTTGAGGACCCGCAACAGTTGGAACAGTTGCTGCTTTGGTTACAAGATAAGATTCAGGATGACCGAGGGCCTGTCCATTTATGGGGATCCTTACCTTGTACTAAATGGTCTCCTTGGCAACGGATGGCCATTCACAGGTATGGTGAAGTATATGCCCAGGACCTTTTGGAAGCTAGGCAACATTCTTTGGGGCTCGTTGAAAAGTACAAGGAAGTTGCAGACATCGTGTTGTGTTCTCGAAGGGGCTCCGCTTCCTTCGAGTGGTCTCGTGATTCCGAAGGGTGGAAAGAAGAGGTGGTCCAACAAATGATTCACGCCCTTAACATGCAACTAGTGAATGTTGACGGATGTGCTTTCCACTTGGTAATAGACGGCAGACGACCACTGAGGCCTTGGACAATCCAAACGACCTCTGACAGAATGTGGGGGGGTATGGCATCCAAAACATGTTCACACGCAAAAGATCACAAACATGATGACCTCGAAGGTTCCATCACTGCCAAATCTGGGATATACAATGTAGAGATGGCCGCTGCCATTTTGACTTTGTTGTTTCCAGGGGTTATTGTTGATCGTGTTCCTGCTATGCCGCTTCAGCCCTTTAAGCAACACGCTCACCGCGACAAGAAGAGTTTGTTCTGATCCCACCCTTGCCAATATTCGGAACCATTCACAAGCTGCTAACTCGCAAACAAATGCTCTCTGATCCGGAGTGAGGAAAAGGGGGGCTTGGGATGATGATGATGTAATGGAAAAGAATGATCGATTGGAGGCAGCCAAGGCTGCTGGCCAAGTCATGCATATCGCCGAACTCATGAGTATCGCAAGCATCAAATGGGAAACACCAGCCAAGAGGCGACGTAAGGGACGTATAGTGTTTCGCGGCGATGATGTTCGCGACGCCGCCGTCTTTGGCCAACTCTACTCGCTACCTACCAACGTGCAAGCCATAAACATAGCATTATTGTATGGTATGCTCCGCAGATTGCGTAAAAGCTTATTTGCAGGCATCTTTGTTGAACCAGGATGCAGAAAAGACGTGTGTTTGTCTTCCTGAGGAGCTCTGGCTTCCGCATTGGCGGGGGGTGTGCAAGAAGCCTTGTGTACCACTGCTCAAGGCCCTCTACGGCCCATCCGCAGGCTGCTGCATTTTGGGACACGCACCTGCAGCAGGTTCTTTTGGGCGACATGAAACTTGAAGCGCTTGACAGCCATCCCAGTGTTTACATTTGCCCCCGCACCAAGTTGTTGGTAGTGGTGTACGTGGACGATATCCTGGTTGCAGGACCCACGTGCCATCAGCAAGAGTTTTGGGATACCCTGAAAACCCTGGTGGAGTTAGAGGATGTCAAACAATTTCTTCATTATTCATAGGCAGGGCCAGTCACTTTGAGCCTGGTAAGTGCATACTTGATATGGTATAGACAATGCGGACCAAGCCATTCAACTTTACATTGAGGTCGTAGGACAGGAAGTCAAGTTCCGAAAAGTGTCAACACCCCACGTATCTGACGGGATTTTAACTGATCTCGACTATCAGACGGATGGTCAGGTTGGTCACCAGGCTAGTAGTGTTCTCATGAAGCTACTCTGGTTAACAAGACTTGCGTGGCCAGACTTGTCGTTCGCCGTGAGCTCCTTGGCTTCTCAGGTCACTCGCTGGAGTAGGAATTCAGACAAGCAACTGTTCAGGCTGGTCTCTTACTTATGGAGTACTAGAAACTTCTGTCTAGCCTTTTCGGTGATGGACTCCCCAAGCAACTGTTTTCTCAACATGTACGCTGACGCAGACTTGGGCTCATGCCCATTCACAGCCAAATCAACTTCAGGCCTTTTCATATTATTTGAAGGTCCAATGGTATGTTTGTTCCAATAACATAGTATGCTCGGAGGCAATCTCATGTTGCTCGATCTACCGCTGATGCGGAGTTGAACTCATTGGCTGAGGGGTTGCGCGAAAAACTGCTGCCTGCCTACATGCTCTTAGAAAAGGTTCTGTCGAAGAATGTGCCTAAGGTGAGAGCATTGGAGGACAACTCCGCGGTAATCCAGGCGATACGTAAAGGATACTCAGTAAAACTGAGACATCTGGCACGCACCCCAAAGTTGTCCCTTGCCGCGTTAAACCAGGCCTTCACTTCGTGGTGTGCCTTGGAACATTGCCCAACGCATCTCCAGCTAGGGGTTGCATTCACTAAGGTCTTATCCCACATGAAGTGCAACCCGCAATCACTTGGACTAAGGCATTGGATGACTTCCAAAGCGGTGTAGCAAAAGGCAAATAGGTCTCCAGCGTTTGACGCGGGTCCTACCTAAGGAAGTGCAGCCTTTTGAGCCGCTGCTAGCTGCTTTTGGCTTCGCCTCTGCACCGCGAGTCATCTGCGCTTGCACGGGTCTCACATGAAGCGTTCCTGAGAGCAGCCCGAATTTGTTGTTTTACCCTGCCATAAAGTTCACTGCCTCGAAAAGTAGGAGCCGATTCCGCGGCCTCTACGAACGCCTGGCTGGGGGTTGTTCATTGAGGTCCAAAGCTGGCGGGGCTCCATATTTCGAGCGGGGGGACGTTGTTTCACAGGAGATATGGCAGGTGTATATATATGCAGATGCTGATCACAAAGTCTTTCGTGCTAATATGCATGAAACTGAACGGCTTTGGCTCAAGACAAAAGAGCCGCTAAACGCAGGTTAAATGAATGTTCGGAGTTTAAGGTTTGTTGAGTCTTTGCGTGGTAGCGGTGGTGCTACCGCTTTGTAGGCGCAGCAGTAGAGTTCTTGGAGCCGCGTGGGGTAGGGCTGGATGAGGTTTGGAAATCGAACAGTAAAGATTCTGGCGACAAGTAGTGGAAGTACAGTAGAATTATTGAGAACCTCATGTATAGGTTGTTTTGTGCTCGCTAGGTTGGAGGCTGTTGTCGGTGGTGCAAGGTCATGTTTCTGAAAACATGCGATTGCATTAGTCAACATAGGTGTACTTCCGATAATGCCAAGTGGCATGCGTAACATGTTTGCCATTGAAGTGTAATTCATGTTTCTGCTTGTGCATGCTACGGCTGTTGAAAGCAAACAGTCGAACAATGTCGAACAAACCACCCATGAAAATCTGCAACCCATGAAAAGTCATTCCTTCCGGCTGGAATTCCCAATCGGGGGATATTGATGGTAACAGAGCTGGGGCACATACTTTTTCAAAAGGGCAAACTTGAGGAGTTCAAGGGTTTATGACACAGTTTAGGGTTTGACGCGATATGTTTGCCATTCCCATGCGCTGATCTGGGAGGCTCAATCCATCTCCAACCGCACGTGGTAGTTCCTCGTTCTTGTAGTTTGGAATCCCTTCTTTCGCCATGGCAACGCCTGAGTCATCCGACTGGATCATGATTGAGAAAGAGGTGGACGAAACCGGTCATGGGCAGACTGGATTGGCTGTTGATGCAGAGCTGGATTTGTGTTTCATTTGTGATTGCACGGGCTCAATGGGACAGTACATCAAGGCAGCTCAAGAGAACATTCAATCCATTGTGACGAAGATTTCGGGCCATGGAGCAAAGGTGCGCTTCGGCTTGATCAGCTACAGAGATCACCCGCCCCAAGATAGCACCTTCGTTACTCAGTGTCATCCATTCACCGAGAATCTGGAAACAATGCGGCAATATGTAGACACAATGAGGGCCAACGGTGGAGGGGATGGGCCCGAAGCTGTGACAGCTGCTCTTTTTGAAGCCTTATCATTGCCGTGGAGACCGAATGCCACAAAGATTTGTGTATTGATCGCAGATGCACCGCCCCATGGCTTGGAACCCAGCGGAGATGGATTTCCCAATGGAGATCCTGATGGGCGAGATCCTTTGGAGATTTTGCGGGACATGGCCACGCTTGGCATCACGGTCTACACAGTAGGCTGTGAGCCCGCACTCGGAGCTTACCATTTTGCTCGAGATTTCCTTTGCAATGTGGCCGAAGTGACGGGTGGGCAAGCCGTTGCGTTAAGTTCAGCTGCCATGCTTGCAGATGTGATCATCAATGGAAGTGCTGAAGAGATCGGACTTTCAAAACTTCAACGACAAGTTGAAGAGGAAGTCTTGAAAGTGCAAACTGAAGCCAGGAGTGCGGGTCACAACATCAGCACTGAAGCATCCGTGACGGCAGCTGTGGCTAGTTTGCAAGCTCGCGGTCTTACCTCGGTGCAAATGGAAACCGATGGGCGAATGACAAATACCACCAAGCCTTGCTGGGGCAATGTCTTGGAGAAGAAGTCCCTGGCCAAAGTGAAAGAAGAACTCGGCAAATTTGCCGCCACAGTGCCTTCAGCAGAAATCTTACCCTCTTGCTTGAGGTCAGCGCGACTACCAGGCCCAAGCATGCCCAGAGGCTATGCTGGTGCCTCTGCGCCTCCTGTGCTTAGTGGGCTTAGTGCACCTACGTCCGCGAAGACCAACTTGTTGAAGACGGATCTCATCAGTGGAGAGCAGGTGAGCCGCATTGTGCAACGGGCGCAGTGCCAGAATCGCTTGCTGTGATCCATGCCGTGCAAATTTGTGAAGTTCTATTTAGTTGGCACCAAGGCTCTTTGGTTGCTCATGCTTGGGCTGAATTGCAGACATGGCCCTATGAGGTGTACAGATACCGAGAGTATACATTGGTGACAACATGTGATCGGAAATGCGTGCAAGAAGCTAGTAGAAACAAGAAACTATTAGAAACAAGTGCCTTACCAGTAGTAACAAGAAGCTAGTAGGAACAAGTGCCATGCTACTAGTAACAGATGCCTCGCTACTAGTAACAAGAAGCTAGTAGAAACATAAATTAGTGATCCACGTGATCGGAAAGGCGTGCCCCGATGGCCTGGTCGTGTGTTTAGCGATGGCCTTTGCTCCTAGTAGCGATGACCTTTGATCCTAGTAGCTTCTATTTGCATATGTAGGGTGAACATTGAAGAATTTAGTTTCTTCAAGTTTCTTCCCCCACATGCCACATGGTACTGCTTATCCCAACTGTTCCTCTTTGATCTGTTTTGGCTTGCAGTGCCATTTCAGCCTCGTGTCATACCTCGTTGCGATGACGTGCCCTGAGCCTTTGGGAAGGCTGCGTATCACTGCATTCTTTCATGCTGCACATTTCAAACTGCAAAGTAAACTGAAACTAATTTGGTTCCATGTAGCTATTTGCTACTAGTAGCAAGGACGCTAGGTGGAGGCCATCGCTACTAGGGTGGAGGCTTTGCTACTGTAATTACTAGTCATGCACTTGTTCTAGTAGCGATGCACTTGTTACTAGTTCCGGCCTCAAACCTTTTAACCAACCGGTGCGTCGAATGATCCTCAGAATATTCAGGCACGGATCTCAAAGATGGACCCCATTTGAGTAACCAGCGAATTCGGGTGCCGTTCCCGCCCCGGCGCAGTCATGAAATACTAGTAACAAGTGCGTCGCTACTAATTAGGAGTAAAGCCACATCGAATTATCTCGCATTTGTTGAGTCGCAACGGAGGTAGCCTGGTAGAGCAAAGCGCACGGGAAGAGGCTCTTGCGACGGCCGCGTTTGGGCAGCAGCTTGTAGCAATGGGCTCCTGTGGGAACCAAAAACCGATCATGACGATTTACGTCCGTCTGACTCGGTGCACGGAAAAATTGAACGTAAATTCATGCAAAAAGATATGTGCTATTTATTAGGGATGGCCTTCAACCCAATAGCTTAAGGAACCTAATTTACTATTCACTTTAATGCGACATCGAGTTTTCCACCCAACTGCGCCATGCAATTCACACCAAATCTCCACCCACCCATCATCCCATTGTTATCCCATGCATCCCGCCGACAGCAGCCCAAACACCCCATCACAAAAGAACTATCCGATTGGGCCGACTGATGTTACATACCCACTGACATGGAATAAGTGCATCAGGCCGGAGGCAGAAAATAGAAGCTTCTAGGAGCAAAGGGCATCGCTACTAGGAGCAAGGACGCAACTAGGGGCTCCTGGCATCCCTACTAGTAGCGATCGGACGCTACTAGGAGCAAAGGGCATTCAGGAGAACCCCAGGCATACAGCACCCTGGTGACAAAAAGTTCAGCTTCAAAGAGCACAAACCGAGGCACGTTGCGGCCCTCTGTGGAGAAGTCATCTAGACCGGTCAAAACGGTGTCCTCTAGAAGCTTGCCCTGAAACTTGTAGAGGCCATTGCTATTAGGTTGGCACTTTGGAACGCTACTAGGGGCTCCTGGCATCGCTGCTAGGCGCATTCTTCCTAGTAACAAGAAGGCTAGTAAGTTGGAGGCCATCGCTATTAGCACTTTGGAACGCTTATCCGATTGCACCAAGATTTATTTAGCGTTGAGTGATGGCATTGCGATCATTTTGGTTGTTCCGGACACAAGTTGGAACACACCACAGGCATTGCAGAAACTTGATGTCTTGTGACACTGCTATAAAGTGACTGGCTTTTGGCCTTCTTTGTGTCGGCAATCATGGGAACGCCTCAAACAATCGTCAAGTGCACATGCGCATTGCCATTATGCTTGGCTTCATGGTTGCAGTTCAATTTGGAACATGGATAGGAGACATTGCTATTAAGTTGGAGGCCATTGCTATTAGGTCTCCAGGCCATCGCTATTAGATTGGAGGCCATCGCTTGTAGGTTGGAAGTCACCGCTGTTTGGTTGGAGGCTATCCATTGGATTTGTAGGAGAAGGTTTCTTAGGCCGAGGGTTTGGAGTCTTGGACTCCTTTCAACAAGAATGCGCATGAAAGCACTAAACAGAGCAAAATAAAGCAGCATGTTCATGCGCCAATTGTTTGTTTTGTTCGAGCAAGCCCAAAAACTAACCATTTTTCTTCAACGTCGACGTTTCTTGTGATTTTTCGGAGTGTTAACATGCATTTCCAGCCGGCAGTTTATGCAGGTATCGATGGCTCCAATCTGGAAGCTGAACTTCTGAAAGTATTGTGCTTCTGGCCGGCAAGTGTGGAATCCGAATCGTTTTGCACGTTTGTAACTTACTAGGAGCAAGGACGCTACTAGGGGCCCCTGGGGAAGTTGATGGATCTTGAGGAGAGGGCGATTCTTTGAGAGCATCACGACTGCGTCCATAAGTCACAAACACAGCATTGGACACAGCTATCAAATGTCATGGCACAGTTGTTTGTTGTTTCTGACCTGATCCTGGCCTGTTGATTTGGATCACACTCTCCAGACGAAACCTACTCACTGAAAAAGTGGCTTGGGGAAGTGCTTGGGGAGCTACAGATGGTGAGACGCATTGTAGGAGGGGTTCAAAACAATCAAGGCATGATTAGATTCATTGTGATTCAGTGGCGATTCTGTTTCGCTATTTGGTTGGAGGCCATCGCTATCTGGTTGGAGGCCATTGCTACTAGCAACTCAAAAGAACTTTGTTTTTTCTTGAACATTTAGTTCAATGAGTTTGGAGGCCATCGCTATCAGGTTGGAAATGGGATGCGCGAGCCGAATGAGGTCATGTAGAAGCTAAAAACACTGTAGCGATGGCCTTCAACCTGATAGCGTCCCGTAGAGAGCTGTCGGATCGGCTGAGGTGGACAGCGTCACATCGCATTCGAAGAAGGCAGTCGAGAGTCGACAGTGACGGAGTTGTGCCAAGTCTCGGTGACCAATCACAGTAACAAACTTGTTACTACTAGTAACAAGTGCCACGCTAGTAGTAACAAGTGCCTTACTACTAGTAACAAGTGCCACGCTAGTAGTAACAAGTGCCTTACTACTAGTAACAATGTTTGCTATTAGAAACAATAGGCTAATAGCTTCTTGTTACTACTAGTAAGGCACTTGTTACTACTAGCGATGCACTTGTTTCTAATAGCTTCTTGTTCCTAGTAGCTTCTTGCTATAGTAAGAATGCTCCGTTCGTAGCGGTGCCAGGAGCCCCTAGTAGCGTCCTTGCTCCTAGCAGTAAGGCCAGGAGCCCCTAGTAGCTTCTTGTTATTAGTAGCTTCGTGTAGCTCAGCTCCTTTGAGAGCTCCTTTCATACAGACTTTGTGATGCACATTGAGGGTGGTGCCTTTCAGAGGGCACAGGAAATTCAGCATTCCCTGAAGATCAGACGCCTCTCGTACATCTGTTACATTCCATTTGCTCATGTCGCGCTGGTCAAACAGCGGGTTGGCTCAGGGCGAACCAAGCGCACAGAGTGGATCAACGTCGACTTGAAATCACTTCCAGTGCAAAGCCGCCGGAGTGTCTAGAGTGTTCACAAATGCTACTTGCATGGTAAGACAATTTCGATAGCTGTCCCACCCTAGCCATGGCGGATGATGATGATGTTCCACAAGGAGTCATCGTTTCTTGGCACAGTTGGGCACATAACATTGCCAAGGGGCTTTGGCCGATTTCCTTTCAGAAGGTCACATGAATGTTCAGCTCGATTCGATTGTTCGGTTGCTTCATGAGGTTTGTGTACGCTTGCGGCCTATGTTTGTCAAGAGGCGTCGCGTGGGAGGGCGACACATGTTGGTGGTTCCTTTGCAACGAACGGAGCAAAGGGCATCGCTACGAACGGAGCAAGGACGCTACTAGGGGCGCTCCTGGCCTTACTAAGAGCAACAAGCGAGTAGGTTGGAGGCCATTGCTATTCAGTTAGTTTGGGAGGCGTCGTGTTTGGGACGGAAGGATCAGAGACGCCTCGGTTAGATCGGTAGACTCTGCAGGCCAGATGGCACACCAGGGCGCGAAGCGACATGTCAACGAGCTCCTTGGCTTTCCAAAGCGAAACTATCTACACCTTGTGACACAGGGAACCCCCTAGTAGCTTCTTCTTACTAGTAGTAAGAATGCTCCTAGTAGAGATGCCCTTCGTTCCTAGTTGCGTCCTTGCTCCTAGTAGTAAGGCCAGGAGCCCCTAGTAGCTTCTTGTTACTTGTAGCGATGGCCTGCAACCTACTTGATGGCCTCCACCTAATAGCGTGCTTGCTACTAGTAGCGTCCAATCTACACCGGTTTGGTGAGAACTTTCTACGTACCGTGACGTGCGCTCGTAGACGTCCGAGAATCATCCTTGTTTCTGGCAAGTTGTATTGGGCCAAAGGCCCTTCGAAGCTATTTATGGCCTCACTGATCATGTCCTTGTGCTGAACTGCGACGCTGAGGTAGTTGAGATGGAGGGCAAGGCGGAAAAAGGTGTCGGCTGTGCAGTGACGAAGATCTATGATCCCAACGCGTCTTGGAAGAACCGGATCACCGATGGCGGTCGCCGCGGCGGCGTCTTCTCTCGGGGAAGACGTCTTTGCGATGTGAGGAAGTGCATGTGAATCAGTGATAACATTGTTGTGTGAGGTGGTCAGGTCATGTGGTCATGTGATGATGTGTGCCGTGATGGCTGATGCTGTGATGTCGAGTTAAAGTGACTTCCTGTATTGCATGCTCCTAGTAGCTTCTTGTTACTAGTAGCTACTTGCTCCTAGTAGTACGGCCAGGAGCCCCTAGTAGCGTCCTTGCTCCTAGTGGCGACGCCAGGAGCCCCTAGTAGCTTCTTGTTACTGCACAGTCGCCAGTTCTTCCCGTTTTCAAACCGCTGGGACCGAGGCTCAGGCAGGTCTCGGTAAACATTCCCTATAAGGCTTTCTTTGTTCACTTGTGCGAAAGGAAAACCCGTTTTTTTTAGCCAATCGCGAAAGGCCGGCAATGGGAGCCTTATAAAATGAACTTTGCTGGATGGCCTTCATATGTACCGATGAATTTATGCATGAGCCATCGTTAGGTTGGAGGCCATTGCCAAATGTTAAGTTTCCTGAAACATCGAACCACATCATTAGCGCGAGCTATCGTCCTGTCGGTAGCTACTTGGTACTAGCTACGGCCTACGAAGACATCCTAAGAGCGATGGCCTTTAGTAGCGATGCACCTGTTACTAATAGCTTCTTGTTACTACTAGTAAGGCACCTGTTACTACTAGCGATGCACTTGTTCCTATATCTTAAAAGACATTACAGTTCTTGGACATTCGGCTCCGAAGCTGAGGACATGAGCGCAGAGCCTCGTTCCTATGCCTTTGATCGCAGTTGGTGGAGTTGCGATGGATCGAAAGATGATCCGGAGCGACCAGGCTTCAGCCGCTTAGCAGAACCGAGCTCCACTAGTAGCTCCACTTAGCTCCGAAGAAAGCGTTGCCCTAAGTATGAGTCCCGGACTCTCACATGAGTTAAGGCAGTTAAGCTCAGATCGATGTATGGATGAGTCTTGAACTTTTGACACATCAGTCACTTTCACAACCTGGGCAGTCTTGACCCGACAATCACACTAGAATGGCGATCAAGTGCAAGTTTAGACTGGTTGCAATCGATGTGGCTTTAGCGAGGAGGTTCCAATACTTATTAATGGGCGCGATGGCCTCCAACCTAATATCAAGGAGGTTTCAATACAGCCGTCCTGTTGTTGTCCAGCTGTGTAGGTTCAGGTTGGAGGCCATCGCTAGTAGGTTCCTTGGCGACTAGGAGCAAGAGGACGCTACTAGGTGCAAAGAGCATCGCTACTAGGAACCGGGCATCGCTACTAGGAGCAGGGACGCTACTAGGTTTTGTCGTCGTGTCTCTTCACCGTTGACCTGGCTTGTGGTGCCATGAGCTGCCTCAGGAATACCTGATGGCCCCGACTCAAAATATGATCCTCGGCTGACACCTACCACGGACAATTGGGCCTGGTTAGGCATAGACCCGCATAAATGACTGCAACTTTGTGGCAAGTCTTCACGTCCCACCAAGCGCAACAAGTATCTTGTTGCATCTAATAGCGATGACCTCCACCTAGTAGCGTCCTTGCTACTAATAGCGATGCCCTTTGCTACTAGTAGCTTCTTGTTACTACTAGTAAGGCACTTGTTACTACTAGCGATGCACTTGCTGCTAGTAGCGTCCTTGCTACTAGTAGCGATGCCCTTTGCTACTAGTAGCTTCTTGTTACTACTAGTAAGGCACTTGTTACTACTAGCGATGCACTTGCTGCTAGTAGCGTCCTTGCTACTAGTAGCGATGCCCTTTGCTACTAGTAGCTTCTTGCTTCAAGTCTTCATGTCCTGGACCTGTGGATTGACAGAGCAAGAACCAAGGTTGATCAGGATATGGTGTGGCAAGATGTGGGCGAGATTGTCATGAAAAACGCCCTTAAAGGATACAATTGCACTGTGTTTCTCTGCTGAAGGTGATATTTTGTGAGGTTTGTTTTCCTTCTTGTGAGACTGATTCTGTAAGAGACTGGAAAGCTATGAAAGAGGATTCCTTGGTACTCATATGCACAAAAAGTAAATTTTATATTATATAATATATACATAACTCGTCCATGTTCTTGACGGTTTCATTGTTTAGGTTTTGTGCCTTCACTGGCCCACCACGAGGTTTGCCTATGGACAATCTGGTTGTGGCAAATCCTACTCGGTAGTTGGTGATTCACCTAACTGGGGCATCATTCCCAGGACCGTGAAGGCCTGACTTGCACAGTGAGGACGCTACTAGTAGCAAAGGGCATCGCTACTAGGAGCAAGTGCCTTACTAGTAGTAACAATAAGCATTTAATTAGAATTGTAATTGCTAGCTTCTTGTAACTACCAGTAAGGCACTTGTTACTACTGGCGATGCACTTGTGATTACTAGCAAACAAAATCCTACTAGGACCTTTTCGCGCGCGCGCGCGCGGGGGGGGGTACTAGGAGCAAGGACGCTAGTAGGAAGGACGCTAATAGAGGCGCTCCGGGCCTTACCACTAGGAGGCCATCGCTATTGGGTGCAAAGCTACAAGTTTCAACGAGCGCTCAGGGTCTCCACATGTGCCGTCGCCCTTTCCCATCTTTCAGGCACTGTTTGATGTGGTTGATGGGAACACTGATCCTGACGTGCGCTACAATGTCACTTTGCTGCATTCCGAACGTCTAAGCGTCACGAAGCGTCTAAGCCTTGGGAAGGACGAACGATGCAAACCTGCGTGTTTCGCAGGTGGAGATAGCTATGGTGGAGGTCTACATGGACGAAGTCTACGATTTGCTTGAGCCTCGCAAGAAGGAGCGCCAGAAGCTCAACGTTTTCAACAACAAGGGCGAGGTCTTCGACTCAGTCGACGATCGACTCCTGATACAAGTTTCCCAAAGGAATAGTACGTCGTGAGCTATCCTGCGTCCAGTTTCTAGGCAACCAGTAGCTCGTAGCCTAGCGAACTTCTCCCTTAACTACGTAGGCGTCTACTTTTATAAATTGGAAATTCAGGCTTATGCTGTAAGAGCAAAAGCCATCGCTAGTAGCTTGGAGGCCGTTGCTATTAGGTGAAAGGCAGAAAGAAAAGAATAGGCAAATTTGAACACAAAGCGCACTTGGCGAACTTGAGGCAAAGTTCACCTGGATTGCAGTTGCATGTAAGACGCATGAAGACGATGAGGAAGAAAGGAATTTGGTAGCAGTGCACTTGTTAATTAGGAATATTTAGGAATAATGGCTTTTGTTACTAGTAGCGATGCCCTTGTTCCTAGTAGCATCTTGTTACTAGTAGTAAGGCCAGGAGCTACTACTAGCGTCCTTGCTCCAAGTAGCGATGCCCCTGCTTCTAGTAGTAGCGAGCAAAAGCGCACTTGGTGAACTTGACGACGTAAGTCGGTGACTTCTGCTCAGTTTTTCGTAGAAGAGGCTTTTTGGGGACTGGGTGCGAGTGGGTGCGCCGGGTGCTGGTGCTGCTGCGGGGCACAAATATATCTTGCTCCTGAGTTGCCAGTAGCTTTGCTATCTCGCTGGCCTAATCCGAAGGCCACGCCGCTGCACCTACTTTGAGGTCTTCATCTACGACCCCAAAGACCGAAAGAATATGGACAAGATTTGGAGAGCTTGCAGCAATCACGACAAGGCCGGTGCAATGATGTATTCAGTTCTTCTTGAACACGGGAACGTTTGGGAGTCAAAAGCATGTTGCAGCATTTTGCAAATCTGAACGTGTCTTTGGCTTTGCTATGCTTTGCTTCTTCCGTAGAATTGTTCACAATGTGACCTTAGAATTCCACCGCTTGAAGCCGCTTGGCCATGGCGGCTGTGCCAAGCACTCGTGACGAGACTCGGCTGGGCTGCACCATCTCCAGATGGCAATTCTGCTTACGGCTGCACCGCCTCCAATCTAACAGCTTTTTCTTCAAATATAAAGTTAAAACATGCATTCAACCGTGATTGATAGGAATGGCCTGCAACCTACGAGCAATGGCCTCCACATAGTAGCTTCTAGTTGCTAGAAAGATTCAAAGACATACTAGTAGCTTTACTGTTACTAGATGTTACTAGTATCGCTGGCCTTCAACCTACTAGCAAACTAAGACCTTAGACCTTTCTTTCTTGTTTTTGGCCTCCAAAACTAGTGATGGCCTCCAGGCTGCACCCCAACCTGGTGGCCTTCAATCACACAATCAGCACATGTGGAAAGACGTCCGAATGGCGGGTGGCTTTGGCTTTACTGGGTAAGCTGAAAAGGGAAAGGACGGAAGCGGGAAGGAGTGCCGACATCTATTCCTATAACAGTGCCATCGGTGCATGTGAGAAAGGCCACGTTTGGGAAACGGCTTTGTCTTTGACCATGGAATGCATGGAGGGCCGCATGAAGTGCATGGGCTGTCTGGAACGACGTATGTCCTTCGATGCGGTTACGCTGAACACGGCCTTGTCCTCCTGTGGAAAGAGCGAGAAATGGCCACAGGCCTTCCAGGCCTTTCACTTGGCCAAGGACGGAGAGCGAGAGCGAAAGAGCGAGAGAGCGATGGCCTCCACCTAATAACTAACTAATAGCTTCTTGTTACTACTAGTAACATAGTGTACCCCACTGGAACTGGAAGTGGAACTGGAACTGGAACTCCCCTCCCTCCTCCTCAGTCTCCTGTGTTGGACGACGTGGGACTGGAACTGGAACTGGAACTGTTCCACCCGCCCGGGGCACACTCTGACTAGTAAGGCACTTGTTACTAGAAGCGATGCACTTGTTCCTAATAGCTTCTTTTTTCTAATAGCTTCTTGTTACTACTAGTAAGGCCAGGGGCCCCTAGTAGCTTCTTGCTCCTAGTAGTAAGGCACTTGTTTCTAATAGCAAACATTGTTACTACTAATAAGGCACTTGTTACTAGTAGCGATGCTATTGTTACTAATAGCTTCTGATTGTTGATGATTGTTGATACAGTGTTGAAAAGAAAAGCAGAAAAAGACAAGAAGACAAGAACTTGTAAGGAGCAAGGACGCTACTAGGGGCTCCTGGCATCGCTACTAGGAACATTCTTACTAGTAACAAGAAGCTATTAGAAACAAGAAGCTACTAGGAATAAGTGCATCGCTTCTAGGATCAAGTGCCTTACTAGCAGTAACAAGAAGCTACTAGGGGCTCCAACACACGAACATGACTCGTCCGCCGGCACCAATGGACGGAGTTGTTATTTTCTTCGTGCATAACCGGATGACAGCGAGCCACAAAACGGCCTGCAGTGTTATCTTAGCCACACTGGACAAACTCATAGGGGAAGTCCTCCATTCCGGCTTCCTAGTGCAAATTATTCTTCCAGCTCCCATCGCCATCGGCATAAAGAGAACAACAAAAGATATCAAAAGACGCAAACAATGAAAAAGCGAGTACACAGTATCCTTAATGTTATTCTAAAATGTGGATCCTATTTTGATTCGTTTGACGAGGTGTTGGACCTTTGCGATGTCTTCACTTTGAACAGTGCCTTGAGTGCTTCTGAAAGAGTCACCCTTTGGCGGAGCGCGTTGAGCACACTCGCAGCGACAGCGACGAGCCAATCAACTCCCGAGATCTCCAAGAGGAGAGATGGCCTCCAACTTCCTAGGTCCTAGCTTCTTGCTCCTAGTAGCGATTGCCGAACAGGATAGCCTCCAACCTACTAGTGATGCCATCCAACCTGACAAGAATCGCCTCTAACCTGCGATGGCCACGGCCTCCATCCTAGGAGCGGCCAACTGAGCTGTCGTCCCGATGTGATCTCCTTCAACTCTTTGATCTCCGTGTGTGCTCGTGCCGATCAATGGAGACGAGCCAAGCAGTTCTTTGATTTTCAACAGGTGGGACAACGAAAGAGCAAAGAGAGCGCGAAGCGATGCGAAGCGCTAAGAAAACCGTTCTTGAACTTCAGTTACATAATTGCATTGTTTTACATTCCAGTTCAGTTTGCCATGAGAATTGTATTTGATGGCTGGAAACTATAGCAGGTTCTTACGTCATTTAGAGGCCCCGATCGCAACTTTGTGAACTCTGGAACGCCTCGAACCTGATGTTTATCACCCGCTGATGCCATCCTCGTTTCGTGCTAACAGTTGCTAAAGTCAAAGTTTGGTGAAAGGAAGCATGAATAAATAATGTCCATTAGTAGCCAATAGTCTACTACCCCATTCCTCTCAGGTTGGAGGCCATAGTAGGTTGGAGGCCATCGCTCCCTACCTAGTGGAGTCTACCAAGTGAGGAGAAGACGTCGATCAGTTTCAATGCCATGATCACAGCGTGCGATTGGAGTGGCCAGTGGCGACAGGCCTTACAGACCTTCACCGATGCCCGACACGCGACCGACACGGTCGTGAGGAACGTGAGAGGCCAAGGCCTCCAAACAGCGATGGCTTTGGTGCGATTTGCTCCGTTCGTAGCATCCTTTGCTCCTAGAAGGGATGCCCTTGTTACTAGTAGCTTCCTTGCTCCGTTCGTAGCGATGCCAGTAGCGAGCGTTCTTGCTCCTAGTAGTAAGGCCAGGAGCCCCTAGGCCCTAGTAGCTTCTTGTTACTAGTAGCGATGCCAGGAGCCCGTAATGGCTTCCACAGTGACCATTTCCACTGCGTTCGCGCTTCGGTGATGGACATCATCACTTACAACGCGGCCATTTCAGCGTGTGATGAGCATCTTCATGTGGCCCTGAAGCTCTTTCAGGAAATAGCATCCTTGATACTAGTAGCTTCTTGTTACTACTAGTAACAACTAAGTGCCTTACTACTACAAGAAGCCATTAGAATTAAGTTAAAATTAACATAAATTAACTAATAGCTTCTTGTTACTACTAGTAAGGCACTTGTTCCTAGTAGCGATGCACTTGTTCCTAGTAGCTTACTTGCTCTTCCAGGAACTTCAACAGAACTCCGTCGTTCCCAATGTGGTCACCTACTCCTCTGTCATCAGTGCCTGCGAACGGGGAGGGCAGTGGCAGTAGCCAGCCTGTGTCATCATCAAGCTTTTTCCCTACTCGCAGTGGCCTCCAACCTAGAAGCGTCCTTGCTCCTAATAGCGATGGCCTCCAACCTAGAAGCGGTGGCCTTCAACCTAGCGCCAACCCAGCGCTCTCCCTTTCTGCTTCTAGAGATGGCCCATGTATATGATACTGCGTCCTTGCTCCTAGAAGCGATGCCCTTGTTACTAGTAGCTCCTTGCTCCTAGTAGTACGGCCAGGAGCCCCTAGTAGCGTCCTTGCCCCTAGTAGTAATATGATACTGCTTTGCTATTAAAGTGTGGGGGGTCCCAGTGTGTCATTGTGTCGTCTCACTGTTTGACTGCTTGACGCTTTATAAACAAGGTAAACATATGTTAAGACTCCCTCTCACTGCCCTCTTTCTGTGGTCGATACTTCTTGCGTTTGCTGTGAGGCAAGCATTATGGCTGCTGTGGGTGATGCAACGCCACCGGCTGCAGCCAAACATCGTCAGCTACAGTGCAGCTATTAGTGCCTGTGAGAAAGCAGGCCGCTGGCAACTGGCAGTGCTTCTTTTGGCCCTCTGTGAAAACCAAAGAAACCGGCCAAACCTTATCACCTACAACACGGCGACCTGGCTTGACTAGCAGCGTAACAACTCGTGTCACATACTCAACTTCTTACCGATTGGGAGCGGCGTCCGATTTGTCTATCCTGGGCCGGCAACAGCCAAACAACGACTGTGTCACCTCCTGTTTCTTTGTGAACCCTTTGGTGTCCGGGATGTTCATACAGACACAGCCTTACAATCAGCAAGTCATCCTGGGGCTCTCTGGTTGACATGAAGATCATTATTTTCCTATATAGGTCATCGTGACATGATTAGGTTGGAGGCCATCGCTGACAATTGAGGTCATGACATGACAGCAATTTAGGTCATGAGTGCTTGCGAGAAGGGTTCCCAATGGATCCATGCCTTGGACATTTTAGTGTCCATTCGACGTTTGCGCTTCGATGTGGTCTCCTATGCTGCTGCCATGAGTGCCTGCGAGAAGGGCAATGCATGGCGCCAAGCTCTGGACTTACTGGACGACATGAAGAAACAGAGGCATGGGCATTACCACTAGTAGCTAGAAGCTACTAGTAACAAGTGCATCGCTTCTAGTAACAAGTGCCTTACTACTAGTAACAAGAAGCTACTAGGGGCTCCTGGCTTTACTACTAGTAGCTAGAAGCTAGTAACAAGTATGAACAAACATGAAGATGTTTCGTCCATATGCCCTTTCAGAATTTTCACATGCCTTTTAAGGCCATCGTCCTTTGTCCAGTGTTGGAGGTATTTGTTTGTTCAGTCCATACTGGTTGCAAACAATTGTTACTACTAGCTTCTTGCTCCTAGTAGTAAGGCACTTGTTACTACTAGCGTGGCACTTGTTACTACTAGCTTCTGGCAATCTGTGTCAATCACTTCTGCGTGATAGGCTAGAAGTGAACCTGATCGCTTTTTGTGCAGCTTTGAGTGCTGCTGTTGGCGGTGGTCAGTGGCAAAAAGCACTGAATTTAATGGACGAATCTTGTCTTTGCTACTAGTAGCTTCTTCTTATTACTAGCAATATTAGCAATAGCCTCCAACCTAGTAGCTTTTTGTTCCTACTTGCGATGGCCTCCACCTAATAGCGTCCTTTGCCACTGAGGACCAAAAGCACTCGCGTTTGCAGCTTGACGTCATTGCTTTTGGTGTCGCAGTGTCAGCCTGTGAGATGGGCGCCCGTTTCGCACGGAGCTTGAAGATCCTCTCAATTCTTCAAACGGACTCCGTGCGTTCGCTGCATGGCGCGTTGCAAAAGCGCGCTGTGTTGGGCGGTGTGGGCGGTCGCGGCGCGGCGTTCGGATCTAGACTTAGACCAAATGCTGATGCGATCCACCAAGCAAGAGACGCTACTAGGAGCTACTAGACTAGGGCATCGCTACTAGTGGCTCCTGGCCTTAAAACTAGCAAAGGACGCTACTAGTAACAAAGGGCATCGCTACTAGGAGCAAGGACGCTTAGGAGCTTTTTCTCAAGATAGGCAGGTTCGCTGCACATTCTCCAGGCCGAGTCCTTCAGAAAGATGGGCGATGCCAACCGTTCCATCCGTTGCTTGACGTAAGATGCGAGACACGCCATTCGCATCGCATTTGCTTGACGTAAGCCGGCCGGCTTTTGGGCCAGTGGTCGAGAGAAGGAGATGCCCTTGTTACTAGTCGCTTCTAGCTACTAATAGCGATGGCCTCCACCCTAGTAGCTTGCAATTGTTGGGGTTCTTTGAGGATGTTTTCTTTCTGCGCTTGGAGGCATATCGATTGTTTCAACCCCACAGAGTACACTCTCCAGTCAGCTTTTGCCATTCCAACATGTGAAGGGGTCACTCCAACTTGTGCGCTGCAACGAGACAGGACGTTTACTGCTAGGAGCAAGGATGCTACTAGGAACAAGTGCATCGCTAGTAGTAACAAGTGCCTTACTAGTAGTAACAAGAAGCTAGTAGAAACAAGTGCCTTACTACTAGGAGCAAGGATGCTACTAGGGGCTCCTGGCCTTACTACTAGGAGCAAAGGACGCTACTCGTAACAAGAAGCTACTCATGACGAGGACACCGTAAAACCAACACTTCAGCTTCACCAGGCTGATTTTTGAAGCCCAATCCCCGGCAGACACCTAAAAAGAACTTTATTTATCTCAGTATTTGACCAAGTCTACCTCGGTGGACGCCCCATCACTCCATATGGCGTAGTATGATGGCATAGGTGTGTTTCCTAAATATCACATTTTCAGAGAAATCAATGCCAGAACCCCAAAATGAAAGAAAACTACAAAATGTGATCATCAGATATTCATTTGAGTACTTTGGCTTTGCTTGTGTTTGTGTTGCACATTTGTGTCGTGTTTCACGGGCTTGTTTGCATACAGTAGAATCAGTAGATACCTGGCGAAAAAGTTGCATTCTTTCGTTGCGCCTTTGCAGCATCAGCCAGTCCTGACTGACAGGAGTCATCATGACTCATTACCCTTTCTTGAAGACAGGCCGCTATTAGGTTGGAGGCCATCGCTATTAGGAGCAAGGACGCTACTAGGGGCTCCTGGCCTTACTACTAGGACCAACGGACGCTACTAGGAGCAAAGGGCATCGCTACTAGCAGCAAGGACGCTTCTAGGTTGGAGGCCATCGATACTACTTTCTTTTGGACGGGTTTTCCACCCACGACTGCTGAGGTGCCACAGGCATGAATCCCGAGTCCTCTCGTGGCCATACGCTCTTCATTCTCCGCTTCCGAAAGGAAGTTTCTTGCATGCAACCTAATAGCAATAGCACGGGCCTATGAGACTACTAGTAACAAGTGCCTCGCTAGTAGTAACAAGTGCCTTACTGGTAGTAACAATGTTTGCTATTAGATCTAAATTAATAGCAAACATTGTTACTACCAGTAAGGCACTTTTTTAAAATAGCAAACATTGTTATTACCACCTCAATGGCCTCCAACCTTTTGGCTCCGGACTTCGTGCTTTTCAGCTTTCGTCTAAACGACACATGTATTGTGAACGCATTACTGTTAGACTCTAGACCAGAGAGGGAGACAAACAAGAGAGAGAGAGAGTATTTTTGACTTTGTGTTGTGATGCTCTTCATTGCTATCACTAGATATCGCTAGTATGCTGCATTTGTTCGTTGCTGTCGCTCACCAAGCTGCTGAAGGTGCTAGATTAGTCTTCCTTACAAAAAACACCACTTGGAAACAACAGGAGTTGAACAGCTAGCAGGTTGGAGGCCATGACTAGCTTTCTGTAGGGATCCACGCTTGGAGCTGCGAGGTCAAACGTGGCGGTTGGGTTGAGGAATTTCGATCCAAGCTCTGCCTCGTGGACCTCGCCGGTAGTGAGCGAGCTCATGACACAGGCAGATGACACTTCAGAATTCAGTTACTAGTAGCTTCTTGCTACTGGTAATGCCAAAAGCTATTCGTAGCGTCCTTGCTCCTAGTATCGATGCCCTTTGCTCCTAGTAGCTTCTTTCTTCTGGCAGCCATGGCCTGCAACCAACCCATTGGCGATGGCCTCCAACATGCAGATTGCATTCTTTTAAAACTTGCCTTGCTGTGCACCAGGTTTAGCACGATACAGAGGATCACTTCAAAGACAGATTGCATTTGCGCCAGGGTTGACGGGTGTTGGATTGGAGGAAGGCATTGCAATCAATCAGTCGCTCTCTGCCTTGGGGCAATGCATCTTGGCAACAGCTGTTAAGTGTCAGCGGACGTGCATCGTTGTAGCTGTAGCCTTTTCCTTTCTCATTATGTAGGTTGGAGGCCATCGCTATTGGGTGGGAGGCCATCACTAGTAGTTACATAGTAGGTTGGTGGTCATTGCTATTAGTAACTCCAAAGAAGATTGGCTTGTGTTTAATATTCAGCTTAATGAGTTTGGAGGCGGTCGTTATTCCGGTGAGACGCTGCGCAACACAAAAGACGAATCTGGCAGTTGAGTCAATGAGCCCAAAACACCGTGTCAGGGCCAATGTCAGTGCTTGTTGTGGCACAACTTGACTCCCAAACCCAGCTTGAATTGAGAACACAGAACAGTTTTCGGTGACAACTGCGTTCCTAGTAGGTTGGAGGCCATCGCTCTTAGGTGGGAGGCTATTGCTAGTCTGTTGAGGCCATGCTTCTGGTAACTCACATTCTTTTTTTTTAAATGAAATTAGTTAAAGGAGTTACTGTTTTTTTTGATGCTTTTAATGAAACCCCAAAACCCAACTTTCACAGTTTTCGATGACTGCCTTCAAAAAGGCTTTTTGCCGCGACCTGATGGTGCCAAGGTCTTGTCCAGCTTTGCAAGGGTGAGCGGGCCACTTGGGAGAAGTGATATCTTGTTTCTACTAGCAAACATTGTTACTATTAGTAAGGCACCTGTTACTACTAGCTACTAGCTTCTTGTTACTACTAGTAAGGCACTTGTTACTAGAAGCGATGCACTTGTTACTAGTAGCTTTTTAAACATATCCTTTACGCTCTTGCTCCTAGTAGCTTCTTGTTACGAGTAGTAATGCCAGGAGCTACTAGTAGCGTCCTTGCTCCTAGTCTGAAACAGTTTTGCCGAATTGCCAGATTCTCATCATGGGCATCGCTACTAGCTCCTGGCCTTGCTACTAGGAACAAGAAGCTGCTAGTAACAAAGGGCATCGCTACTAGAAGCAAGAAGCTGCAAGAAGCTTCCTTTTTCCTCCCTACCCATTCGCTTTGTGTAGTCCATTCGAGAACCGTTTTCTCCCTTTCTTGGAGTGCCGGCACCGGATGACACCGAGTAGGCCATCAGGTAGGCAGTTGGGTACCGAGAGGTAGGGAGAGGTAGCGGAGGAATGCAATGAGACGCTTTTGGATGCAGCGATGGCCTCCAACCTAATAGCACTCCTAATAGCCTTCTTGCTACCAGTGCGAATGCTCCTAGTAGCGATGCCAGGAGCCCCTAGTAGCGCCCTTGCTCCTAAGTTGCAAATAGTAGCAAGTAGTAACAATACTTAGATATATGTTGTATAGCAATACGTACTCTAACAGGAAACTTACTACTCACGCTAACTAGGAGCAAGGTCGCAATAAAAGCTTTGTTGACAAATCCTCGCTCTGCCTTTCCAATGTTTAGGGAAGTTAAACTTTAGACCTTTCCTTTTGCATCCTAGTAGAAAGAAGCTGCGCTACTAGTATGTCGTTATTTTTTGTTGATCTCACGAGCGTTCTATGACATGGCCGATGAAGGTGACATGTGATGACCCATGGTGCCGCACGATTTTGGGGCATGTTTTTCTCTTGCCAGACCTTGAAATTACAATAATTGGAGCTTCTCGGATTGCCACAAGCAGAAAAAGAGAAAGATCCTATTTCTGGTCCAGAAGCGACATGACGAGATCTCGTCAGGTGAACCATCCGGACAAACTCACCAAGTTGCTCTCCGAGAGCTTGGGCGGAAATGCCGTCACCGTCCACGGCCCCAGAACTGAAAAGGAAAAAAGACTTGCGAAATCAACCTACTAGCAATGGCCTCCCACCTACTAGCGATGGCCTCCAACCCACTAGCAATGGCCTCCCACCTACTAGCGATGGCCTCCAACCCACTAGCGATGGCTTCCAACCCACTAGCAAGGGGGAAGTATAGCTAAGGAAGGGAAGAAGGGAGCAAGGTGCTATTCATTTAGGCCCCTAGTAGCGTGCTTGCTCCTAGTAGGAAGGCCAGGAGCTCCTAGTAGCGTCGTAGCGATGCCCTTTGCTCCTAGTAGCGAACATTGCTCCTAGTTTTCCTTTGAGTTGAGGTGATGATCGCCGCGCTCTCACCCGCCGACATCAATTATAATGACACGGTGTCCACGCTCCTTGGCGCGGATGCGTCCACGACATGGTGACAGTGACTGGTGTGGACACGACTCTTGGCCACCTAAAAGCAATGGCCTCCAACCTAAGAGTGATGGCCTCCAAACTAGCGATGGTGACTGACACTGGTGTGGACTGGACACGACTCTTGTGATTTGTCGACTCAGTTGACATTGTCCTTGCAGGCTACGCTTTGCCGACAATGCCAAGAAGATGCCCGTGAAGGCGCTATTTTGTCGAAGCGTTGATCGGTGCGCGAATGTGTGCAATGGCAATGCCAATCCGGAAAAGAACTAATTAAGCTACTAGTAACAAGAAGCTACTAGTAACAGGTGCATCGCTACTAGGAACAAGAAGCTACTAGGGGCTCCTGGCCTTACTACCAGGAACAAGATTCGCTACTAGGAAAAAAAATCACCTGAGGTTAAGAAGCAGTTGGACCCGACGGCGGAACTCATCCGACAGTTGCAAGAGGAGAATGCCAAGCTGCAGGCTTTTTGTCGACCGATGTTATTTGGTCCTTTTTCATCATCAGGATTAGGATGTCATTCTTGGACGCTTGCCTTGGTGTTTCCCAGCTTTCGCGTCATCATCCTCGCGCAATCGTTTGATGAGGCGCAACTCCAATCAATGGGCAGCGAAGAAATCGAAAAGGAGCGTCGTGATTGGGAGGATAAATTAGCACCTCGGCCAGTCCAAGACTCTTGTTAGGCTGGAGGCCATCGCTACCAGGTTGGAGGCCATTGCTATTAGCAGCAGGGCGAAAGCCTGTTTGACCACGTGTGCACGGTGGGCGTGAGCTGTTTGTTTTGGAAGCACTGAAGGGTGCGGCGAGCATGGGGGAATTCTGCACTTGGTCCAGGCAGTCTTTGTTCTGACCGCTTTAGAGCGTGTGCATGCTACTAGTAGCTTCTTGTTACTACTAGTAGGGCACCTGTTCCTAGTAGCGTGGCACTTGTTTCTACTAGCTTCTTGTTACTGCATGCTCGACATTCCGCACCAACCGCAACGGCATCGCAGCGCGACAACGGGGCAAGCGTGATTTGATCGTGTTGCACTCAATCAATCAATCGAGAGACACGATTGCAACTGCCTGGCTGCCCAACACCGCGCATCACGCAACCTATCCGCTATAGCGGTACCTACTAGGAGGACGCTACTAGGAGGAAAGGGCATCGCTAGGAGCAAGGACGCTAGGAGCAAAGGGCTACTAGGAGCTCAGCCGCAATTTCTTCCTCGACCCTCCAATCGTAGCGGCCTCCAACCTATGAACCGTTCGTAGCGTCCGATCGATCCTAAGGCCAGGACCCCCGTTCTTTTGCCCCTAGTAGCGATGCCCTTTGTTACTAGTAGCGTGGCACTGGTTTCTAATAGCTTCTTGTTACTACTAGTAAGGCACTTGTTACTAGTAGCGATGC
>CAXAMN010001102.1:28135-65787 GCA_963970005.1 Durusdinium trenchii
GATTCTAATTAAACTTAATTCTAGTTACTTTTAATTCTATTCTAATTATTGTTACTAGTAGTAAGGCCCTTGCTCCTCAAGGATTGTTACTTTTTCCACACTTCTCATTTGCTCAGTCCACTCCGCTCAAGTGAACCGGATCGGAAGTGGTTCAGACTTGACTTGGGAGAGGTTGAACGTGTGCGCTGGCACAGCGATGTGAAGCAATAGGAAAGTCGAGTAGCGGGGAATGGCACAGAAAGCACTCAAGAAGAGACTTAATTGGACACAAACTAAATTAAACTATGTATTGCAATCTAAATTGCAAATTGTTTATCTAACTCATGTTTCTTCTCACAGAAACCCGAGGCCGATTGGAACGGCAAACGGTTGCGAATGTTGCAGCAACGTCGAGCACGCATAGCCTCAACCCCACTCCCGAGTTGACAACTTCGGTGCACAGAGCGCTACTAGGAACAAGAAGCTACTAAGGGCTCCTGGCATCGCCACTAGGAGCAAGGACGCTACTAGGGGCTCCTGGCCATACTACTAGGAACATGTTTTTTTTGGGTATATATGTCTTTGAAGCTTCTTTGTAGCATTCTGGCTACTAGGAGCCAGAAGCTTCCTTGGGAACCGTTTCACCTGTAGTAATAAGAAGCTATTAGGAGCAAGGCCGCTACAATTCTGAACGGTTCCAACGGGCTCTGTTGTGCCATTGTGTGCCCGAGGCAGCAGCAGACAAGAAGGCTGGAGTGGCTAGCAGGAGCAAAGGACGCTACTAGGGGCTCCTGGCATCGCTACTAGGAGCATGCAGCATGGGCATTACTACTAGTAATTAACAAGAAGCTACTAGCGTCTCCTGGCCTTACTACTAGGAACAAGGACGCTGCTAGGAACACAGGGCATCGCCACTGGTAACAAGGACGCTACTAGGTTGGAGGCCATGGCTATCAGGTTCTGTAAGATGATGATTTACGGCAAAGAGGAAGCTACTAGGTGGAGGCCATCGCTAGTAGTAACTAGAAGCCAAAGAAGACTAGAGCTCGAAGGAGTCCGAGTTGCTGAAGAAAGAGATATTTTTGTCATCGACTTGTCGCATGTGTCAGCACTTCCAGGTCCAGGACTCTCAAAAAGCCTTGGAAGACATGAAGGCGCCCAGCTCGAGAGATGAAAAGAGATGAAGAGATCAGCACTCCATAAGATCTCTTTGGAATGCCCTTGTTACTACTAGCTTCTTGCTACCAGTAGTAATGGCCTGCAACCTACTAGCGATGGCCTCCAACCTACTAGCTTCTTGCTACTAGATGAGGTGGAAGAGATGAATTTAAAGAGATCAAGCTGAGCACAGGGGAGCAAGGACGCTACTAGGGGCTTCTGGCCTTACTATACTAGGAGCCAGGACGCTACTAGTAACAAAGGGCATTGCTACTAGGAGCTATTTGTTCCTAGTAGTAAGGCCAGAAGCCCCTAGTAGCTTCTTGTTACTAGTAGTAATGCCCATGCTCCTAGTAGCGATGCCAGGAGCCCTGCGCGCGCGAAAAGGTCCTAGTAGGATTTTGTTTGCTAGTAATTACAAGTGCCTTACTAGTAGTAACAAGAAGCTAGTAATTTTATTTAAATGCTTATTGTTACTAGTAGTACGGCACTTGTTCCTAGTAGCGATGCCCTTGTTCCTAGTAAAGGGTACGATCACTGATTGCATCTTGTCAGGCCAACGCCGAGTCCAACTCGCGGGTTCGCATGGTGCGTGTCACATGGCGGAAACGGCAGTCAAAATTAGTATAATACTGGTGAAGTCCGCAACTGGTGCTTTCATGGATTTGCCGAAAATACGGCACCTTACTACCAGTAACAAGAAGCGACTAGGTGGAGGCCTAGGTTGGAGGCCATTGCTACTAGTAGCAAGAAGCTACTTGTAGCGACAGTTTCAGGTCTCGTTTTGCTGTTCAAAACCGTCTTCGAACCAAGGCCAAGACCGGCATTGTGGATGAAGCTTTAACTGTTGACGAATTGGAGGCAGGGCCGACAGGGTTTGGAATATATTTTTAGGGCGCTAGTCGCTAGTTTGTCGGAGGCCATTGCAATTATTTTTCTGCAGTGTCCAAGTTATGTTTCAAGTTTTCTTTACTTTCATTTTGATTCAACATTGCGTAAAGCCAAACAAATGTTTGTGCTAAACAAATACGCCTCATGTTCACGCCTTTCTTCATGGTTCCCCTTTGCCATGCAATGCCGGCACATCTCAGGCCAAGGTGAAAGAGTTGGAAGACCTCAAGAACAACAGCGACAGCAAACTTGAGGATCACACGCCATCACATGCGATCTCGTGATCGAAGGCCATTTCTATTAGGTTGGAGTTGGAGGCCATCGCAAGTAGGCTGGAGGCCACTGCGATGTTGTGTTTCTATTAGGCCCGTTGCCAAAAGCAACACGATTCTCAAAGCGCAAGAGTATCAAGCAACAGATGCTTACTCAGATGCTTCTAGAATGTTGATTATCCATCGTGTTTTTCCACACTACCCTCACCAACCCGTTGCTTTGGTTTTGAATGCTACTATGCTCGCCCATTGTGGACGAAGAATGCCCGTGCTTGTTGACTCGTGGTCCACTGACACTGGTCTAACCAGGAGCTTAACATTGAGATCAGCAAGCTCCAGGTTAGACCCTCACGCCGATGTTCTCGATTTTCTTTTTTACATGCCATGTTTCTCCATTGATTATCCATGTTTCAGCGCACACGGGTTGTTGACCATCACACTTTTTTGTTGTCGTCCTTGTCCAACTTATACATTTGGGGAGGCTGAAGCCTGGGGCCTGGGTGGATCTTCGAAACAGGATGTAACAAGAATGGCCTCCAACCGACTAGCAAATGGAACCCAATAGCCATGGCCTCCACCCACTACTTGCGATGGGCCTCCAACCTAATAGCGATGGCCTCCAACTCAATCGCTTGAGGTTGCATCTACAACCTAGTCTTCATGTTTTGCTAAAAGAGTTCGACTGGATCTTGGGGTCCAAGGGCACGATGAGCGAGTAGGGTCAAGCTTCCGAGCCAATTCACAGTACAACCAGTTGTCAAAAAGAAGCATATTTCTTGAGAAGGTTGGAGGCCATCGCCATTAGGTTGTTAGTAGGTTGGAGGCCATTCTTGAGAAACTCAGAAACCGAGAGAAGCAGTTTTTTGGGGGTAGAGGACGCTACTACGAGCAAAGGGCATCGCTACTAGGAACAAGGACGCTACTAGGGGCTCCTGGCCATACTACTAGGAGCAAGGAGCTATTAGTAACAAGAAGAAGTAGAATTAAACTTATTTAGAGGCCGCTGTCGGACCAAGGCCCGAATTCAAGAGCTCGGTGGCCCTGAGGCGCCTTTTTCGTGCTTTACTTTTCTGAAGCGGAAGGAACAAGAAGCTACTAGTAGCTCCTTTCATTAAGCATGCTGCACTTATATAGCACTTTTTTTGAAATAGTATGCCCTCGGGGACCAGAAGGCTTTCTTGTTCCTCAATAGAGGGCGAGATAGAGCCTGTGCGCACCGGTGGGCAGGAAGCTGAGAAGGAGCAAGACGAGTTGGTAGACTTGATGCGCCACAAGACCTCCAACCAGGCAAGGTTGATCCACACAGAGTGACCAGCAGCCTCCACTAGCGATGGCCTCCAACTTACTAGCCTTACTAGTAGTAAGAATGCTCCTAGTAGTAAGGCCAGGAGCCCCTGGTAATTATCTTCTTGCTCCTATCATAGAGAACGTTTAAACATCGTTTTCAAATTGAATGCGTGCTTAGCACGGACGGAGAGGGAAAAAAAGGATGGACAAGATAAGTGAATCAATGAGCCCTCTCAGTGTTCTGTGTCCAAGCACGGAATAGTGTTTCTTCCTTGCCTTGCTATTACAGCCGCCCCCCCAACTCCCAACTCACCTACCTTTGCACTCACTCCATCCCACTCCCCTTTGTATTCTGCTCGGATTACCTCAAAAGAAGGTATGTAGCAAGGATAAGAAACATGCAGAAAAAGACAGGCAACAAGAAGAACAGATAAGGACTTTTTTCATACGGCATTTCTGAATAAGACCGTTCTGCATTTGTGTCATAGAGTCATAGAGTCAAAGGAGCAGATTCCCAGTTTCCATCGCTCTTAGGTTGAAGGCCCTCCCTAGTAGGTTGGAGGCCATTCATGAGAAACTCAGAAACCGAGAGAAGCAGTTTTTTGGGGGGTAGAGGACGCTACTAGTAGCAAAGGGCATTGCTACTAGGAGCTATTTGCTACTAGTAGTAAGGCCAGGAGCCCCTAGTAGCGTTCTTGTTCCTAGTAGCGATGCCCGTTGTTACTACTAGTAAAGGGTATGTAGCGAAGGTCGCCTTCTTGGGCACGAGTAGTGCGAGCGTCTCGCGAGGCGCACAACGCCGCGCTACAAGAGCAGCAAAAAGATACCTTGGCAATGCTCATGGAGGCGCCACGAACTCGACAAAGAGCGATGGCCTCCAGTCACAAAGAACGCGTTTGCTTTCGGGGACGCGACAGAGAAGAAGAATTCGTTTCCTCATGTTTGGTCTCTTTTTTTCCCTTTCTCGTCTTTGAGCCGTGCTCCAAAGTTGTGACAAAGGTGGGCTCTCTATGTGGACTAACAATGAGGAAAATGTTTTTTAGGAACGAGGTTCCAGGTTGCAGCTAGGGATGCACTGAAATGTGCAAGTTCAGCTTCACAGTTTGCATGTAGGTTGGAGGCCATCGCTACTAGGGTGGAGGCCATTGCTATTAGGTTGGAGGTTTTACAGAAGTCGTTTGAACGTGAAGAAACATGCAGGCTCGACTTGGAGAGATTGAGCGGTTGCAGGACGCTCGAGATGCAGCCACTGGACAAATCAATCTGATGGGTGTCAACGACGAAACACCAAGAAGGTTATCAGAGAGAGAGAGAGAGAGCAGGTGAAAAACATCAGGTTGATTCACCCAATGCAGCTGGGATGGTTGAGGCCAAGGCATCAAATTATGGTTCCTTTTGCTAGTAGGTTGGAGGTCATTCCTATTATGGTTCCTAGGAACAAGAAGCTACTAGGTTACAGAAGCTTCAAATGAACTCCAATAAAACGTGATCCGTTTCGTGACAAACTTGAGTGTCGGACGTGCCTGCCGCCTGACCCGTTTGGTGAGACACAGCGACCTTCAGGGCGATTTTGCGGGCTAAAGCGTTACTAGTAGCGTCCTCTTGCTCCTAGCAGTGAGGCCAGGAGCGCCCCTAGTAGCGTCCTTGCCCCTAGTAGTGGTCGACGGTTGACATGCCGCGGCAACTGTGTAACTGTCGAGGTGTGCTGTGGCGAAACAACTAGGAGCAAGGACGCTACTAGTAGCTCCTGGCATCGCTACTAGGAACAAGAAGCTACTAGGAACAAGTGCCACGCTAGTAGTAACAGGTGCCTTACTAGTAGTAACAAGTGCCTTACTAGTAGTAACAAGGTAAGCTACTAGGAGCAAGGACGCTACACACTCAGACAGCCAGCAGCATGTTGCTTAGAATCCGTGCGCAACAACTGTACCAAAGACTGGTGGAGGCCAAAGAGAGAATTGTACATTCTTGGAACAGCTCATCCTCCAGCTCCTCACGCAACTGACGGTCAAGGAAGATCAAGGAAGTGGCCGATCCTACTTTTGGGAGCGCGAGAGGCCCATCCTTCGTGGTGTGCAGAAAGTCGAGCCGACTCTTGGAGGCTCGATCTCAACGGAGTGCGCCTTCCAGGCTGCACTGGGAATCCATATCCAGAAAAAGCGCCCAGTCAACAAGGATGTCAAGAAGGCTAGGAATGGAGGCCATCGCTACTAACCCGGGCGTCGCTACTAGGAGCAAGGACGTCACTAGCAAAGGGCCAAAGGGCATACTAGGAACAAGAAGCTACTAGGGGCTCCTGGCATCGCTACTAGTAACAAGAAGCTACTAGTAACAAAGGGCATCGCTACTAGGAAGCTACTAGGGTGGAGGCCCTTTACAAATGACCCGGACCACTCGGACCCTTAGGGCCCGGCGCACGAAATCGATTGGGCCAATACGGGGCCAAACAAAATAGCGATCCGAGATGATCCGCTAGGTAGCTACTTGCTCCTAGCAGTACGGCCAGGAGCCCCTAGTAGCTTCTTGTTACTAGTAGTAAGAATGCTCCTAGGAGTGAGGCCAGGAGCTACTAGTAGAAATGCCCTTTGCTACTAGTAGCATCCTTGCTACTAGCGATGCGCCTTGCTACTAGTAGCATCCTTGCTACTAGCGATGCGCCTTGCTACTAGTAGCATCCTTGGTGTTAATACTGACCGTGGCCCAGGCGCCCGATGATTTTCAGCATGGTTTGACACAAGAAAGATAGGGAGAAGTGGAAGCTGGATGGGGGTCATCGCTCGTTTGATACTGCCTTGCCAACTGCCGGTGAGTTCTCATCACGATGTTTGACTTCTTGGGATCCACCGTGCCGGCCGTGCCGGTAAAGATCTTACACATTGGAATCCCCGAAATTTCCTCTACAAATTGGGTCAACCCCATTGGAAACGACCTTTTTGCAGAGAAAATGTTGGCTTTCTATAAAATCACTGTCCTGGGTGTTCCTGATTTGTAGAGTGATCAGGGCACATTTTGAGTACGTTAGCAAAAACATGATTTGCAAGACAGGGTCCATTTTATAGAAGTTGCATTTTCTTTTTTTTAATCTTTCCGCTAACTCGAGCATGTGCACCCACCCACCCTAATTTTGTAGAGGGTTAGAAGCCAGTTGTTTAAGCATTTTTCTTGGAGGGGTTGATTTTATAGAGAGCTCACTTTTCTGAAAAATTTATGTGAGCCCACTCAGGCCAACCCCCAACCCAATATTATAGACTTAAGGTTTCTATCTTGGGGGCTTGATTTTATAGATGGATTTGTTGGTTTGGACCTGGGGTGAGGCATTTGTATATACAAAATGCAACCCCGGGGTTGTCGTGTGAATTTTACAGGCATCAGCAACGGCGGCTGATGTGCATTTCTGGCGGCTTGCTCTTGAAGTTGGGGGTGTCTGAGGTTCGCTTGGAGGCTTTGAAGGTGAAGAAGGATGGCCGTGATCTCAGTGGGCGCGTTTGTTCTGGTAGCAACGCGTTTTCTGCACCCAGTGTGTTCCAAGGTGGCACAGACACACAGGCACAAGAGGAATGTTTGGCCAAGCTGGAAGTGCCCCGGTTGTCCAAATCGATTTGTGTGCATGTGTTTCTTTTTTTTGCGGGGATGGTTTCATTTCATCGCACAAACCGTTGATGATGAAATGGCTGGGGTCTTACATGCGAATGCAGAGATCAAAGTTAGTGTTAAGAAGCAGTAGCGACATCATTTGTTGTCGAAACATGTCAATGGAGCCAAATCCTTGCTATGCAGCGGGCGGCGGTTCCTAAGGAACAGTTGGTGTTGGCCCGGAATGATTGTGACCCAGCTGCATCGCAAGTAGGCTAGTAGGAGGTTGTGATGCCTAAGGCCGAATGGCCCTGCGTAAAAGTCACATGTGTTGATGCTATTTTTGGAAGCAATGCCCTTTGTTACTAGTAGCGTCCTTTGTTCCTAGTAGTGAGGCCAGTATCTTCTTGTTACTACTAGTAAGGCACTTGCTCCTAGTAGTACGGCCAGGAGCCCCTAGTAGCGTCCTTTGCCCCGCGTTAGGTGAGAGTATGAGTGAGAAGGCAGTAGAAGTGGGCATGGGCAAAATCTTCCGCGCTGCCATTTTGGCACTGCATCGTCAGGACGGGCGGGGGGCCATGCCTTTTTCATCACCTAATAGCGATAGCCTCCACCCTAATAGCATCCTTGCTCCTAGTAGTAATGGCCTCCAACCTAGTAGCTTCTAGTTACTAGAAAGCTTCAAAGACCCAATATACTAGCAACTAGTATTTTCTTGTTCCTACTAGCGATGGCCTCCACCCTACTAGCGATGGCCATGCCTTTTAAACTCATCAACCACCTTCAATATCCAGTTGAGACTTCTGTCCACATTGTTAGTTGCCAGGGTCCGTCGGGAGGTGATCCATTCATGCTATGGTTTTAAGACAATTGAGACTCCCTAGTAGCGTCCTTGTTCCTTAGTAGCGATGCCCTTTGCTCCTAGTAGCTATTTGCTCCTAGTAGTACGGCCAGGAGCCCCTAGTAGCGTCCTTGCTCCTAGTAGCTTTGTTTCCAGATGTTTCAGTTTTGTTTGTGGGTGTTCAAATCTGGAACTGCAAACCTTCAAACGTGTGCTTGTGCTGTGTGCTGTGAGCACCGAAGCGCACAGGATGAAGATTCGAAGGTGCAGTACTTACAGGACCAGCTTTCTTTTGGTGTCTCACAAACGATTTCGTGTCCTCGGCACAGCCCTCTGCAATCTCGGTGAAGGCCGCTGCAGAGCTTTTCAAAGCTCTTGTGTCATGCAAACCTGAGAAGCTGAAGAAAGCAAATACCAGAGAGAGAGAGAGCCTTGCAGAAATGCCAAGCCAAACACTGCAAGTCCAAAACTTTCCGATAACATGGATGCACTTGGGTGCACTTTTGAGCACTAGTAGCTACTAGTAACAAGTGCAGGGCATTGCTGGCATTACTACTAGGAGCAAGGACGCTACTAGGGGCTCCTGGCGTTGCTACTAGGAGGATTCTTACTACTAGTAACAAGAAGCTACGAAGTTCGCTGGAGTTACTTTGTGATTCTGAACTCATTCTTTTGCTCGGTGAAAGGGGCTCAAAAGGGACTCAGGTGGCCCCCGGTGAAACCATTCAAATGTAATTCCTGTGGAGTGGAAGCAGTAACAAGTGCCACGCTACTAGGAACAAGTGCCGCGCTTCTAGTAACAAGTGACTTACAGGACCAGCTCTCAATTCTACAAGCCTCGGCTGATCAAGATGCTGCGCAGGCGACGTTCAGAGTTCGGACATCGCTACTAGGAGCGATCTAGGAACAAGGAAGCTACTAGTAACAAGTGCATCGCTACTAGGGGCTCCTGGCCGTACTACTAGGAGCATTTCGGGCATCGCTACTAGGCGACTTTCAGAGTTCGTGTAGTAAGGCCAGGAGCTACTACTTTCCGTTTTCACGGCGTTGACATTTGCTGTTCTCCGGCTGGTCGAAGGTGCGTCGCTTGGAAGAGGAAGGTGCTGCGGCTTTAGCCGAAGCACAGAAGGCCGCAGAAGAGGCGTGGAGTCGAAGACGAGTCAACTTATTGCCCTCAACCTGGAAGCAATGGCCTGTAACCTACTAGCGATGGCCTCCAAAAGCTGTTAGTGTTTATTGACTATGCACTGCCGCGCTGCCAGGCGAAAGAAGCAGCCGAGTTTGCGTTGCAGGAAAAGATGGAACATGTGCAGGCGTCATCGCAGCGTCGTCATTGCTCACAATGTCTCGCAACCAATGCACCAATACCGCTGAAAACTAGGCCCAAGAGAGATGGGAGTGCTGAGGAGTTTTGTGTTCGATGACAACATCTCCACACCTCGCTATTAGGTTGGAGGCCATTGCTACTTTGTAAATAAAACTATTAACATATAATATAACTATAGTCAATGTCAATAGGGATGAGGTCCCAGTATAGTTGCTATATAGGTACTTGCCATATACTTTTGGCTCAAGTGCCCAACCAGGTAAAAAGGAGCTTTAGCGCGCGAGCTTCATGTTGAACTAAGGGCTAGAACGGGGCCTGGGCACGCCTTTTCATCCGTTCGCAGGTTATCAGCCGTACACGGACTCCTTTGAGCTGGGTACGTGCTGCGGCCTTACACAACACCATCTAAACGCACACGCATCGGATAGATCAGTTACCCTCAGTCACTGAAGATGGAACAATCCGACGCCAGCACTGCATCCTTTGGAGCAGCTGCTGCGGCCGCAGATCGGATGAGTGCATCCCACAATTCTAGTCCAGGTACGGTCGAAGTGGAGACTCTGACAGTGGTGAGAGAAGGTGCGACAGGTAGAGCGCGAAGTCGTTCCCCGTCAGCGCAATCGACACCACCGGGGGGGACACCAAGATCAGGCCGTAGCCCCAGGGAGACGAGGAGGAGGACTGACACCGGAGCTGTGAGAGTGCTAGCATTGGAGGATGGGTCAACTGTACCAGTACCGTCGGACAGCGAAGCTGGAGACGGGGCAAGGGCAAGCACTGACAACCTACAACTAGCACGGGCCGATGGAGACCTGAATGCGAAGTGTGCGCAACTACTTGCCGAAGTGCATATGTTGAACCACCAGAACGCATGGATGGTCGAATGTGAGCAGAGACAGAACCAGATTATACAACACGAGACCGAAGTCCACGAAGTAGTGATGGCACACCTCGAAGAATGTTACGTCGAAGGATATGGAAATCAACGAAGAATCTCCCAGCTTACAGAATCCAGAGACTGTTTGCTCTCGGCAGCACACGATTTGCAATACCAGATCGATACTGATCGTGTGGCAATGCGGGATCGTCTCACCCAGTTAGGGGAGTACGCTGATCGCAACAGCGCAGAGATGGTTAGCCAAGTTGTGAGCATCGGCACGGAAGAGATCCAGGCTATATCGGCGCAAAGAGATCGAGCCATAACCGAGGTCATGACTGCAGTCTCAGATGCTGAGAACATTAGGGATCTGTACAGACAGGAGTTAGTTGGACTACAAAGGCAGAGTGCCAGGAACAAACACGAATATGCTGAGGAGATGAAGATGAAGGAAGCAATGTATACAAGCAAGATCAAATGGTTATCAGAAGAGAATGAGGAGCTCAGCAACCAATCTTGTAATCAGGACAACTTCATCATGACCATCAGGGAGCAATTGAAAAGAGCGAACGAGGAGTTGGCACAGGCGAGGATTCAAGGATCCGATCGACTGTCTCAACCATCCAACGCCGAACTCAAGAAAGCTGAGGTCAAGATGAACATGCTGGAAGAAGACATTCTACGTAAAGAGAGGATGCTGAATCGTCTTCAGGAAGAATTGATCGAGTCGAGCGCAAGTGAAGCACAATTGAAGGTCGCACTGACGTTGAAACCACCAGACATGGGATCAGGACCCAACGTGGAGAATGAGGTGATGACCAAGCTTAGAGCGGAACTTGGACGTACCGAGAAGTCATTAAGGTCCGAGGAGAAGGAGGCAATGGAGTACTACGAAGGTATGATGCAGAACCAACAGGACATGATGGAATACGAAGCGCACGCAGCACGACTCAGAGATGAGAGGAATAAATACCGGAGGAGGTACGAAGAGGAGCGCTTGAATGCAGAGAATGCAGCCGCAACCGAACATGGTGCCGCTTCATCCTCTAGCTCGGGCGGCTCCAAGATATCTCGGAAGGAACACGAGAAGATCAACATCCCTGCATGGCCCAAGATACACGACTTGGAGGTTTGGAAATCCCAGGTTGTAGCGGCAGTCGTGACGGCATCGGGCGACGAAAGACAGGAAGATTGGATCCAGTGGCTCTCGGATGCCTTCAGAACACCATACGACCCATTTCTACTCGAGACATCAGGCGAGGCAAGATTCGCTAGCATAGACGCTAAGCTAGGTATCACCCTACATACGATCATCCACGCAGCAGGCGAGAGATCTCATGACGTACAACTGAAGGTGAGGCAGATGATGCAGAGACGTGCGAGAGGCACAACTCCTGGAATGGTCAAAGGACGAGAAATGTTAGCGTTGATCGTCGACAGCTTCCGGAGTGCCGACAACGTTGATGTGATGTATGCATCCAAGCACTTATTCGATCTAAAATTCCCTGGGGATAATCAACTATCCAGATTCCTTGGACAGTGGGATGAGATCATATCAGGTATGGATGCGGACGACATGCTTCCTGACAAAGCACTCCGCAACCTGCTTTGGGATAAGATTAAGGATTCCAAAGTTATGGCGTTAGACTTGTCCGTGTACGACAACATGATGGACAAGGATCCGGACAAGACCTACCAGAAGTTACGAGAGATCATGGCGAAGTGGATACGGAAATCAATCGAGACCACAAACAAGGAAGAAAGGGAAAAGGCTTTTGGGAACCTCGTGAAGGCTACACCAGCGGAGAAGAAGGACCCTAAAGCGAAGCCCAAGAATACCAAGGCCGATCCACCGAAGCTTGACGCCGCTCCAGTACTTCCTCAGAATAATCCGAAGGATCACCAAAAGAAGGACAAGAAGCAGGATCGTGGAAGGCCAACCACGAAGAGCCCAAAAGGGGATCGTGGCAGGTCAACGACTCCGGCAGACACGTCCAAGATAGGGTGCGCTTTCCACTTCCATGGGAAAAATGGATGTTCTAGAGGAGACAAATGCAAGTTTAGTCACCAGGAGAAGCACAAAAGTTCTGCTAAGAAACCAGACAACCTCAAGGGTGACAGATCGAAGAGTCCTGGTGGCAGAAGCACTAGCCCTAAGCCAATGAAAGATCAGGTCTGTTGGAATTGGCAGAAAGGATCGTGCAAGTTCGGGGACAAATGTCGACGTCAGCACCAAGCTGCTCCTGCTGCAAAACAAGAGGCTAAAGGCAAAGCCAAGCCCAAACCGGCTGCGCCAGCCTTCATGCTTTGCGGGGACATCGAGAGTGATGATGAGGACATACAACCAGCACTTCCCAACGTACGACGAGGTGGGTTGGCGCTTCGCTTTAAAGTCAGATTCGATGACCAGGCGAATGTGACCACGTTCCCCTGCGATCCTGGTAACGAGCTAAACACCCGTCCCCTCAGGAAGAAGAAGAGTGAGGTACAGAACGTGGATACCGAGCTCATTTCATCGTTGAGAGCCCTCAGAGTGAACAATATAGCTGCACGAGTAGCACATGCCAAAGGTAAGATGATGGAGCTATTTTCTGCTGAACACATTGCCAAGGCATGGATACAAATCACTCAAGATGAAGGAATCGAGGTGAACGTCGACCTGTCAGACTTCAACACCAGCGAGGTAGTAAGGAAGGATCCTGTCAACCACACGATACCAGGAGACACGATGTTCATGGCTGTGGAGAGGTATGATGGACCACCGATACGCTTCATCATGGACACGGGATGTGGACACGACTTGATATCAAGAGAGAAAGTTAATGCCATGGGCCTTACCACTAAGGAAGGACCCAAATCCGTGAGCTTCATGACAGCGAATGGTGTAACTAGTACATCAGAGATGGTGGACATCAATGTGGACGAACTACCCATGATGTCCGAGGCACACGTGTTGGAGAGCACACCATCAGTCTTTTCCATCGGGAAGCGGTGCATGGAACAAGGGTACTCATTCATATGGCCGGCAAATCAATTGCCATACCTCATCGACCAGAACGCGAACAAGATTCCGTTATCGGTGCATGACAACATACCCTACATTAAGGTGAATGATGACGACGGGAGATGTTTACCAAGATCAGATGGCTTGGCTACGATACTTCATCGCATACTGTCAGGTGTGGGGCATGAAGACGAGGCCACAGCAGGTCAGGAGACGCAACAAGAGGAACCTCCGCCCAAGAAATCGCGGAGACGGAGGAGAAAGAAGAAAGATAACCAGAGAGATCAGGATGGTGAATCTGATATCAATCCAGCCGTTGTAGGCGACGAGGGAGAACCAGAGGAACACGGCGATGACGGATATTCTCCTGAAGAGGGATACGACGGGGAAGACCCGAGAGTCGATCGTGATCTCGATGATCAACCTGAAGAAGCCGAAGACGACGAACATGGAGGTGATGCGGATTCTGAACGAGAGGAGAGTGACATCGGTGAAGATGAAGAGGGACTATTGGAAGTCGATGTGGTCGACGGGGAAGCCAGACTATCAAAACCAGGAGTGCTGAAGAACGAGGCGAAATCCATATTGCACTTGATGACGCACCGATACAAGAACCCATACTGCAAGTCATGTGTGAGAGCAAAGATGAAGCACTACAAGACTAGCAAGGGAGCTTTCAAACGGAAATTGAAGGCATTCGGTGACCTTATCACTTTCGATCTCATGAACACCCAGAAGATGGCGAGAGATGGGATCATGCCGGATAAGGATGTACTGGTGATTCGAGATCGGTTCACTGGTGTGATATGGGGTTATCCTTTGAAAGCAAGCAATAGTGACGAAGTGGTGCAGGCAATGAAGCACTACATCGGTAAGAGAAAAGTCACCAACGCTTACTCGGATGACGCGCCGCAATTTGAAGCAGCACTCAAGGAACTCCGGATTCCACTAGACCAGTCGCTTCCAGGACATCCCCAGAACAATTCACTCGCCGAAAGGAACAATCGGTTCATGATGCTTACCACATCGACATGCCTACTAGAGGCCGGACTACCACCATGCTTTTGGCAATTTGCAGTGGAATGCGTAAGCCATTTGTTGAACATCGAGAAGCTGAGCGATGGCAGCAGCGCATGGTTGAAATTGCACAAGAGCGAATTCCCAGGCATGGTGATACCACTCGGGGCGAAGGTGTTCTTCAAACCTAGTGACGCGAGAGAAAGGGACCAGGATCACAAGTTCGACCCCAAGAGCATACTTGGCATCTTCGCAGGGTACGTCATGGGGATCGGAATGAACTGGTCGAGGAAATACAAAGTCTGGGCTATAAGCGATTTTGCACAACAGAATCTAGGCTATGATGCCGAGAGACCGTTGAGGAAATTGATTACTCCCCACATCACAGAAAAGATCTTTCAAGACGACGGAATAGAATTCCCTCTGAAGAAAGAGTACGAGAGGTTGAACAGCACTCTCGAGGGAATGAAAGTCCTGAAGGAGAGAGCCGGTTCTCCGGATGCACCTACCAATCCCGAGTTGCCCGATCCCGACGACAGCGACGATCAGGGTGACGACGATGATGCGCCTGATCCACCAGACGGGGATCTGAAGTCAAAAGCTAGCGAAGTTGACGCGATCGAGGTTGAGAAAACGGAGGAGCTCGCAGAAAAGAAGAAAGAGGACTACTCCGGTCCCGATCACTACTCCGTCGGGGGGCCAGGTGACAACGTAGTCTACCTGAACAATGACGGCGAGCATGTCAAGATAGCAAAGGACGGTCGTCTATATAGAGTGGGATCGGATGGGAGGCGACTCTTCCACAACTCACCAAGACCCAAGGACTACCTTACACCCGAAGAATGGCAGAAGCTATCGGTGAAAGATAGAGCTATAGCCAAGAAGGCCGGGAAGCATGTAGACAGGGTCGTGGATAGATTGTCGAGGAAAGCAAAAGGGCTTGGGAGCAGTACGGATAAAAAGGAGGACGAGGAGCACGATGAACTCTTGAAGGACCTGGAAGACGTCGAGAAAGGTGAGGGAGGAGGTAGTGAAAAGAAGTCCAAAAAGGACAAGAAGGATAAGAAAACCAAGAAGGACAAGAAGTCCAAGAAAGAAAAGAAATCTAAGGGCGAGGAAGAGAAGGGTGAGGGTGGACCAAGCCTGGCTATGCCCACTACCTTTATGGAGTGGGATACTGATGATGATGAGGACCCATGGTCGCCCAAATCCTTTACATCCGAGTCCACGTGTGTCCCCAGTGATGAAGAGTTCCTCACCGACTGGGATGAGAGCGCCATGTGGGAGGACAACGATGACAATCTCGCTGTGGCGGCTTGGAAGACGGAGAACGTCTACAATCCACTGAACGGTCAGATATGTTGTTGCATCACTGGTGACCCCATTGACAACGATATAGTCGATGAACCATTTCCGATGATGCCTTGCGTAGTGCGTGACACGCAACATCGCCCAAAACTTATGGGAAACAGGTTGTTCAACGCTGTGGTATCAAGACCTGTGAGCCGTGCCGAGATCCTATCCAATAAGAAGGCAATGCAATCTATGTTGGATGAATGGGGCGGACTCTGGGACGAGGAAACATTCGACGGGTCGTGGCTGAGAGAATATGATGAGATCGTGGCAACCTCCAAGAAGAAAGGAGAAGAAGTTCACTTAGCAAGAGTACATGGAATATGTGTGGAGAAGAACTACCAGTTGCCTGACGATGACCCGAAGAGGAAATTCAAAGGGCGAGGGGTTCTACTCGGAGATCAGGTGAAGAATCAGAACTTCGAGGCAGCACTGTTCCAAGATCTTGGAAACTCTCCAGCTACCTTCGAAGCTGCTCGATGGGCCGATTTCTACGGTTGCCTGGAAGGTAACGATGTGCAGATGGCAGACGCCATTCGAGCATATATCCAAGCATTATTGGGCGGTGTACCGTGTTGGGCTGAACTCCCGTGGGAAGCATGGCCCAAGCATTTGCAAGAGGAGATCACCAGAAGGGGTCTCAAACGCCCTATGTGTCGTGTGAACAAAGCATTATACGGACATCCAGACTCTGGAACGATGTGGGAGCAACATTGCGACGAATCTGTACGTGCATTGGAGTTCAAACCCGTCGGGCCAGAATGGCCGTCGATGTATTACCACGAAAAGCTAGACTTGCTGTTAGTGATATATGTGGATGACTTGAAGTTGGCAGGGCCCAAGGAGAACCTGAAGAAAGGTTGGGACCTACTCCGATCCAAGCTGCGCATTGAACCGGAAACAGAGGTCGGATTGTATTTGGGATGTGTTTTGTCGAAAAGCGAAGATAAATTGGCCGATGGTTCCAAAGTTACTACGATGACATATGATATGAGCGCTCTGCTCAAAATGAGCGTGGTCAAATACCTCGACATAGTAGGTAAAGACACAGTATTGAAGAAAGTTGCAACGCCGATGTTACCGGATGTCACAAAGGATCATCCATCGAGAGCACCATGGACCATGCAGTACCCACAAGGGACTTGCTGTCACATGCACATGGTGTGGTACTTGCTTCTTACCTGACCAGGCAGCTTCCAAGGCCAGGTCAACAGACGATGACGTCAAGTCTGATGCAAAGGAGCAACCTCGAGGTACCCTAGCGCCTCATGCTGCTAGTCTCCTAATGAAACTGTTGTACGCTGCTAGAATAGCGCGTTTCGACTTGTTACGGGCCATCAATGTGCTGGCTCGCAATGTGACAAAATGGACAGTTGCCGACGATGCTAAGTTGCACCACCTGATGTGTTACGTGCATCATTCAGCCGATCAGAAAATGATAGGTTGGGTCGGTGATTCCAAAGCAGACCTGTCGTTAGCCCTATTCGCAGATGCGGACTACGCAGGCTGTGGTCAATCGTTGAAGTCGACTTCCGGTGCACACATGCATGTCCAAGGCAAGCGAACTCGTTTCCCGTTGGCGGGAGGTAGCAAACGTCAAGGATGCGTCAGCCACTCCACCCCGGAGGCTGAGATCGTCGCGGCGGACTACGCATTGAGGACACTTGGGATCCCCAGCATCAGGGCGTGGGCGACTTTGATGAGGACGCCACCACGAATAGTCTTTTATGACGATAATCAAGCGATGATTAATGTTATGCGGAGTGGGCGGAACCCCACGATGCGTCACATGGAGCGAACTCATGGTATTTCCATCACTTGGTTGTACGAGATGTTCAAGCGTGACTATCTGTTGCTTGTATATGAGGTTACTGCTCGTATGGCTGCCGATATCCACACTAAAGGGTTCGATGATGCCAACTCATGGAAACATGCGTGCATGTTGATCAATATACTGAGCGACGATGGTCTGCACAGCCAAGCATTGCTCGACTTGATGAAGCCAACTCACGATGGGTTGTCTTACGCCAAGCAGCTCCAGAAAGATCGTTACAGTAAGGTGCCAACATATCCTTACACCACCATTCCGGTTGTCCCGCCACAGCTGTATCAGCCGGGACTTTCGAGCAAAGAGGGACTGCAAGAGATCCCTGGATGCGACCCCTACGTTATGGTTCGTACTCCCAAGCTGTACAGGCTGCGCCCACCAAGGGCTCCCCCTGATATGGCATATCTTCGCAGCACTTGGATCTTGCAGGACGCGCAATGGCAACAGATCGAGGATAAGGTTGACCCTACCTTAGAACCCGTTCGGTTTGACCGTTGGGTCGAACGTGCGTTCTTTCAGTTTCATCCTTTGTCTTCTCCGTCACCTGAAGCGTCCGTTCCTGCATCTCGTCATTTCGACGCTGCGACCCTTCCACGTCTTTTGTTTAGCTTGCGTCCGCTTGTCCAATGTCGCGAGTTGCAACAGACTCTCCGCGATCCGTCCTTGTATTTGTCGATTCATCACTGCTCGACCTCTGCCTTACACGTGCTCAACGCCCTGACGCGCCTTGTGCATGGGGGGAATGGGGGGTCTGGGGGGTCTTCGATGATTTTCGACAACTTTGTTTCGGATCCTGAAGAGCAAGAGCACTCAGTTCACGATCATTGGGAAGTAGACGAAGAAGCCAAGATGCTAACAAGAATGCATTCGTCTCCTAGGAGAAAGGCGTTCTGCCCGAGTGACGCACCATCTTGTCCAGTCGACATGTCACGGATCAAAGACGACAGGGTGACTTACCGTCAAGGAAGTCAGCTTGAGTCATCAGATTTTGAGGATTGTGTCGAGGACTATTGGCGACACTCTGGCAGAGGTACTCATACCAAAACGCACCTCCGATGGACAGGCAAGACTGTGTTCACCCTTAGGGGAAACAACGCTGAATCGGAAAACGAGGAAGCTAAACCGGCTGCGATAGCGTTGTGCAGCACTCCAAAGCGTATGAAAACGATCCCATTGAAGGATATCATTATCCCAACGTTTGTCTCCGTTAGCAAAGCCAAGAGCGAGGAGAGTAGAGAACACAGAGTAGCTGCCGTAAACTTGAGACGACATGATGGGAAGATAGTATATCGGTACCAGTTCGTGCTGTGCGAAGAAGATCACAACCTAGCCGCCCGCGACGAGCAGATGGTAATTGATCTGTACGACATAGGTAAAGAACCCGCATTCATCCTACTGTGTTCAGAGGAATGTAATCACTTCACCCATCTAGTGGCGAAGCACGATTGCACCATCGTCACTGTATCTCAGAGCGATGACCTCACGTCACCATACGGACTTGCACGTGCGCTCGCGGCAGTGCGGTCGGAGAGGGATGCAGTAATGTTTGCAGGACCCTGCACAGGCGGATCGGCATGGTCAAGATACAACGCTAAAGTCAACGACGCGATAGCTAGATCTATAGAGCTTAAGCGAGCACTATACTGGGACCTCTGGGAACGTTTTGAAACTGTTATGGTTCGTGTTTTGAGAATCGGAGCCGCCGCACTGTTTGAACTACCAAGATACTGTGCCTACTGGAAAGATCAAAGGGTTCAAAGTTTGTTGAGTGGCACTGATTGCGACTGTCATGTGTTTGATGGATGCATGTATGGGTTAGGCGCAGAAAACAACGATTCGCGTTTCGACAAGAAACTCATCAAGAAACCTTGGAAGATCGTATCGTGGAATCTTGAGTTTGGCAGCCAGCTCAGTAGGACATGTGACAAGAGCCATAGCCATAGAGATTGTGCAGGTAAATACACTAAGACTACTCAATTATATAATAAGAAGATAGTCGGCATCATCCTGAAGACCGTGACCAAGAGAATCGATGCATTCCAGAAGTCTGAGAAGATGATGCGTGCCGTTCCGTGCCTTATGATTCGAGCCTTGGGTAGTTCCGTCAATGAACGATCGGTGTGTGATACAACATCAAACGAGACTGTATACACATGTGATGGACACGGGACACAAACATCACACGCACGACGGATCGAACCACATGGCAGTCATGATTATCGGGCATGTTACATTTGTTCGTGTGACCACAGCACTGCTTCACCCGTACGCTTCAGCGACGTGGCTATGGCTTCTGTTGGTGGTGTCATGAACTATAGCGGCAACACGGGCGGCTACCCGACTTTCATCATCAAGATCCTCGATGGCCTGGTTGAGATGAAGGAGAGTGGGCAGATCACCCTACCTCCAAGGATGTCAAGGAGTACGCATGGGTTGGATGTGGTTGAGGCATGGATTGCCGTCGGCATTCCTCCGCTCGTCCCGTTATCCATCAACTATGCAATGTCCAGGACAAAATCCGATGACACCAAGTTCTTGACCGCTTCACTGAAGAAGCTAGCGGGCTACATGAACGAGGAGGAGAAGAAAGAGAAAACTGGCGACTTGGCAAGACGCTACAAAATGTCCATGACCACCATCAAGGGGCGATTCGGGAACGACGCGAGTGGGGTTTTCAGCAACCTTTCTCGATATCTCGTGGAGCCTGATGAGATTGGGGTGATCGATGACTTATGGGACGACGTCCGCGACTTCATCAACAGCGGCAGACTCGTTGACACTATGGTTGCCTACCAACAATGGAGGAACCTGTCCGGGTCGGCCAATGAGAGCATGAACATGCGTGAGGCCGCAGATCCGTCGGATCACGTCTATGCCACCCGCCTCGAGAGTTACTACACGATCTTCAGCTCGGTCTTCTACCACACCTCCGACAAACTCACCAATCGAAACGCGAAGGAGAAGGTGAAAGAGCTGATAGACACGGTGAATAGAGAAGTCCGCAACATGGCACTGGCAATAAGGGTCCACAACACGGACAACACGACCGACAAGATCCACGTGATCGATGTGCTCGAGGACCTGGTTGCCAGGAGGAGAGGGTTGCCGAAATACAGGTCAGCGGCTCAGAACCATATGGAGACCTTCTTAGGCTCCATGAGCGTAATGGTGCAGTACCTTGACAACTGCAAGCCTCCTATAGCCATGATAATACCAGAAGAGCTCTGATTCATGAGGGAAAAGATCATGCCGATGATCAATGAGTGGATCCCGGTTGAACCCACCATGTTTCGAGTTCAGTACAACGCAGCTGCGGCGGAGAGCGGAAGGCAAAATGAGTACAACCGGCGGAGCAGCGCCTTCAAATCCTACACCGACTACATCGAGGAGTTGAAGAAGAAAATTGAGGACAAAATCATCCCCTCGTTGCCATTTTGGGACATGGTGCAGAGTGAAGGTCCTGAGCCCCCTGACGTTGCTCATAGGCCACAGTGGTGCCCGCCGCTCCAGATCTACGGTGACTATGCTAGACCGCGGGCCAAACCGATGCCTCGGGCACCAAGACCTCCTCCACCGTCGTCGACATTTGAACAGCAGAACTTTTCGGAGCGTCCTTCCGACAGTTCAACTGGACATGGACCGGCGTCCTCCAAGCGGTGGGGAAGGACAGGTGGATCAGAACCCACCGGTGAGGCATCAAGGGATGTCTCAGGCAACACATGGTTTAGAATGCCGTTGCCGATGGGGTCATCCAAACACTACGTGTTTGGGAGAGACTATTTTTCGCGAGACATGAAGGTCTATGCGATGGTCAGCGCCAATCAGGTGCCATCCGGACACATCGTAGAAGGTCCCTGTACCGTTAACGGACAGATGACATGGTTGCAGTACTTACGGAGGTTGACGTCGTATTTGATGTTTTGGCATGGGGAGTACCAAGAAACGGTGATCAATCGGAACTACTACAGAGAAGACGCACACTGGTTCGCTCAGTATGCCAACATCTACGACTCAACACAAGTGTCACTTGCTGGAGGGCTACCATCTCCGAGGACGCTATACAACCTTTGCTACCCAATGGAAGCCAAGGTGGCTGATGAAGCGGAATTGGAGTTGAGGTTGCGTGAGACCTTGAAGGGCTTCGTCCCAAGTGTCACGTGTCAGCCAGCGACTCGCACCATCGACGGCGAGAGTGTACACTGTGAATTCATCGGCGCCATGAAGACCAGTAAGGTGGTTTTGATGTCCGACTTCGAGTACATCACCAAGTCGAATTCCGGAAAGCAGACAGTGTTCGCCCAGAACTTATTGTCACTTGGATGGGACAAGGTCATCAACATGTCTTGTATGCCCGAGTACAAAAGAGGGGAGACGACGGATCCATATGGGTTCATCAACTTCGTTCGTGCTCGAGTTGATGATGTCAAACGTCATGAACCCACCTCCATCCATGTATGGTTGTCATTGAGCAATCTGGTGACTGCGGGCGAGAAGGGGACATACAGGACTGTGATTGCCCCCGCGGACTTCGTTCCGAGACTCAGGGATGTGATCGTCAAACTTGACGCATGCTGCCAACTACCTACCTTCGTGAGGATTTGCGCAGACGTGGAGTTTCACCATGCCGTCGGTTCGTTCGGGAAAATCGCCAACATGATCAAGGACGAGCTATCGTTGAATGGCATGATGTCCACAACGTCGGACAGATTCTGGCGAGCCATTTCGGTCGCCGGAGGCGGTCACCCCTACTCTATGAAGTCTGGAACCTCTTTGGTCCACGCTGTCATGGAAAAATACTTGTTCAGGGAGAAGATGCTCGCTTCTTGTTTTATGGCACCGGATCCCTTGACTGAAGCGAATAGCCTCCATGATCCCAACTTGGAACACGTGTTGCAGGACAAAGAGAGGCTGTATCAGTACTTGTTCGGAGAGTCCGTAAGAGGAAGCCATGCATATCAGTCCACTGCGGAACCTCCAGGTGAGAATGAGGCTGAGCGGAAGAAGAGGGAGAAGGTAAGGAGAGAAAATAAAATGCCATGGATGGATGAATACTGGGGAGTCCTTCAGCCAGAACCAATATACACGAGGACTCAAAGGTGGTACGTCATTGATGACTTTAAGGAGGGTGAGGAGATTTGCTGCGATTACTGTTTGGTCTGCGATCCCGCAGACTCCGATCAGAAAGATGATTGCTATGCAGAATGCATCAACGGAGCAGCAAATAGGTGCCGTGGGATGTCCGCAGAAGACTACGTCCAGAAGCGATTCCACGCATGTGCTCGAATGCTATACAACTTCGGCATGGGACAAACGGTATCTTCCCCCACCGTCATGATCTCCGAAATGAACCCGCACGAGGATTTGATGAAGTTCTTGCATGAGGCGATGATCATCTTCAACGGGAATCCAGGTTTCCAGAAGGAGATCTCGTTCTTTGGGGGGATCAGGTTGTCATCAACAATGACGGAGAACTTCTTCAAGACGAGGAGAGGACCCAGCATCCATGTGGAAAAGCAGATAGTCGGCAAAGCCATGTACTTCCAGGGATCTTATGACCTTGGCAATGTGTGCTACACCAAGTACCTCAAGACCATATTGGAGCCCGATGTATTCCGCACTATATTCGGTGACGATCCCACAGAGGAACGGGTAGGTGACATGGTGGAAGCACTGCTGGGCATGCTCGAAGTTGCTCAACTCTTCAAGCAACTGTTCAAGGGATGGGGTGACATTGAAGCTTTGAGGACGGGATTAGAAGAATCCATCAAGCGCGTCACTGCATCGCTGTACGACAGGACAACGTATGAGAACCGAAAGCGATCGACGATCAGGACCTTGGATCCGCACTCTGAAGAGGCGGCAAACGTGGCACTGATTCTCGTTCGCATGAGGACCATGCCGCCTCCTGAGTTCGACATCGACCACTTCTTCGAAATCGGGAAAGAACCAGAACAAGGAACAGAGGCTACTGACCAGCCCGAGGCCGAAGGTGTCGATATGGAGACTGAATTTGAACAGGAGAAGGAGGAGCCAGACGTTGACATGTCCGACCCGAAGACATCAATACTGCAAGCCATCGACGAATTTGAGGAGAAGATCGGGCAAGCAGAATTCTGCATCCACTGCATGAAGTCGGGACACACAACTCTCAATTGCGAGAAGACCCCTTCATCCTCACCTACAGTTACCTCAGTGTTGAGTGATTGGAAGAAGAGAGTGAAGGGAGAGGTTGCACCCGACGATGTACCATCTGGACATCCAACCGAGGAGCCTAAGAAGAAGAAGCAGAGAGCATCGCCTACTCCAGATAGGAAGGTCGACAGCGAGTTCAGGCGAAAGGAGATGTTGAAAGCAAGAGTCGTGACAATGTTTGACCATGACGGATTCACCTTGATCGAAAGTGCTGATGGAGTCGAAGGAGGGACACATTCCTACAATGGGCGGAAGCTTGCGGAAGTGGGCCCTAGGGATATGAGGGTGGTGTACGAGTTCGTGGAGAAGGCATTCGTGCACTCCAGCTCCCTCAAACCAAGGGCATGCCATCACTTCTATCCCCTACCGACACGGAGGGAGAAGGGATACAAGCCGATCGACCCCATGACGATGGTCGGGAAAGTCGAACTAGTACCGATCAACGGAGTCACTTTCGCTGCAACGAACTCCGACTATGGCAACCACAAGTATCCGACTCCATATTGTCGAGTACCTGAATACAGCCAAGCGAGCCAAGCCCTGAGTCGTCGGTTGGGAGCGAAGTTGAGACATCGAATTGGACGACAGTTCAGGACAGGTGGGAGACTCACACCAATCAAATGCGATGAAGGAGCATGGGTGTCGTGGGAAGACTTGTTGGGTGATAATGCAGTTTGGGAAGACGGTTATCACTACGGCAACGTAGATACCGTGACCAAGAAGGCGCGTTTGGAGAAGTTCTTCGACCAGAACTATGAGTGTTTCCGCATAACCAAGAGGATCAGATTCCAAATGTTGGCGGTCCGCGTTCGTCCTGATGAACTCAATGACCCTGATGACCCGATGGAGAAGGAATGGATTGACGAACTCAAGGGCATGGGAATCTCCAAAGGAGAACTCCACCACAGCAATGGATGGTGCTATCCCGTGGCCGTAAGAGCAACCTCAGCACACTCATCGGACGGCGGAGGTTATGACGTCACCATCAACATCGACCACATTGGATCGAGAATGACCAACGACATGGCCCTATCCATGGTGACTGCATTTCACGCTACCAATCTTGGAGCGCTGACTTCAATCATGCGACGGGGGCTAGTGCCAGGAGGTCTCGGTTCATCGGGAAGGGATTCTATCCACTTCACATGTTTTCCGCCATGGGCCTGGGAGCAGGGTTACAAGGGAAAACCTTGGCTGGGTCGTAAGGTCGCATTGAGTGATCGCCCAGTGGTTCTCTACATTCCGGTGTGGAAGCTACAGGAGTACGGACTACTCATCTCAGCGACTGGCTCTCTATTGGTTGAGAACGTCGTTCCCTTCGATGAGGTTAAAGGGGCATGGTTGCAATGCGACAATGCGGAACCCGGAAAGCCTGAGGAGATCGAGTGGATCAGGTTACTCAATAGAGAACCCGACCCTGGAAGCTACCTTGTTCTGGAGTCCAAATACGGAAACCCGATCATGATCCCACGCTTTCAGAAGCTCGAGAGTTTAGCGGTTGAAGTTCAGGACGATACCTACTCCGAGGACGACGCCAAAATCTCAAAACTATTGGGTATGATCGAGGAGAGTGGCGTACACCCAGAACATGATAGCACCGAGTGGCAGGAAATCTTCGAGGAGATCGTGTACCGCCGGGCAATGAAAGACTATGACTCAAGGCCGTGTCCTAACTGTCTTGGCGAAGTCGATGTGCGGTTGACAGTATGTCCGCACTGTGTAGCGGTGTTGATCGCGAATGGGAGACTCACACATGTGGTACCCAAGGAGACAAGAGACCGCAATCAACGATCACCTCCGAAAGATGTCCCAGCCAGTTCTTCCGGTGAAGCAACTTCTGCTGCAGGTGCAAACATCGATGAAGTCATCAAGAAGGCACGCAAGACAGCCGAAGAGGTCATTGACGTCGAGGAATCCGAAGGAGAGGAAGAGGAGGAAGTTCCTATCATTATGAAGGAACGACCGGATGAAGCTGAAGGCGAACCCGAATATCGGGAAGTCCCTCAAGATGGATACGGGAATGAACTTCCACAGCCTTTTCCCTTCGCGATTGATGAATTGCCACAAGAAGCTGCTATCCCCATCGACCACAACTTTGCAGTCACACAGCAGTTTGATTTGAGGTTGATGAAGTTGATCAAGAGCTTGGCCAACGCGACGTTCGACATCAACTGCTTTGAGAGTCGTGAGGACGTACTGCGAAGGTTCGACGATGGACAGCGGCATGACACTCCGTACAATAGATGGCCATTAGTACCGAATGATCCGGATACTGGGTTTCCAAGACGTCTCCAGAGAGCCGAGGTCGTAGGCATGACCAAATGGACCAACGACACGTTCGCAACAGAAGCGTGGCAGATCTATGAGTTCCACGCCCACGTTGTTCACCCGATGATGATCACTGCGATCCGCTGCGGGCTTAGCCACAAGTACCTCAAGGAGGTCGGCAGCACTCGGCGTAACATGAATGATCCAAAGGCTCGGAGGTCTGAGACCCAGGAGGAGATCGTCGAGAAGCTGGCATTCATCTCAAATTTCATCAGACGCTTGATCAGGAAGACCTTCGGAGCGAGCCGATACAGCTACTATCAGAAACCAGATGACGAAAGTGCCGCTCCATACAAATTCATCGACATTAGCCCCGCCATCAAGTCGGAGCGGAAGAATGTCACGAAGGAGATCCTCGTTGCATGCCGCTACTACGGCATAGAGGTATCCGATATCCAAGCACAGAAATTGAAGCTCTTCGAGAACCAGATCCGAGCGGGAAATCCGAGGAACGTTGAGCTTATCAAGGACTACATTGGCTTTGTCGGTGCTGACTACATGCGACAACTCACGAATGGTTGAGCATTGGGGTCATTCCGACATGCCACTTCCGGTACCTCATGTACTGAGGGATCTTGGGTAATTCATGATGACCGTTTTGGCATCATGGGGGTGAGATAGGATTGTGTGTCACACCGCTGGTAATCGCATGATACCATATAGGTAGGTGCACTTTTTCCGCTTGTAGCTCCGTTACCTGTTTGATCCGACTTTCAGGCAAATGCAAGATCTTTTGCCAATTCAGTTCAATAGAACATACTGGTTGACCTCCAATACACTTTTGAGAACGTGATTCGTTCTCCGGTTTTTACATCCACTCATCTCCCTTCCCCGTCGAAGCACGGATGTGGGGGGTGTCAATAGGGATGAGGTCCCAGTATAGTTGCTATATAGGTACTTGCCATATACTTTTGGCTCAAGTGCCCAACCAGGTAAAAAGGAGCTTTAGCGCGCGAGCTTCATGTTGAACTAAGGGCTAGAACGGGGCCTGGGCACGCCTTTTCATCCGTTCGCAGTCAATATGATAATACAATATAGTCTTACTATATATTACAAATTACGTGTTTTCGCCAATAGGTAGCTCGGCTACTGTGCGGTTTTCGTGCTCAGGCCATCGCAGCGGAGCGGGATGAGGCGCGCACCGAAGCCACGCGGCTGCGAGAGGAGCGCGGCACCTACAAGGCGCGGAGCGGAAGGAAGAAAGCGATGCACGGAGCGTTGCGTTTCGCTTTTTTGCGCAAATGATTGCGCTAGTAGTAACAAGTGCCACGCTAGTAGTAACAAGTGCCACGCTAGTAATAACAAGTGTTTTACTAGTAGTAACAAGAAGCTATTCATTTATTTGAAGACAAGGGTATTTTGCTTTAAGTGAATGCTTGAAGCTGTAGCTCTATTGTTAGTAGTATGGCCAAGAGCTACTAGTAGCTTCCTGCTCCTAGTAGAATGCCCTCGTTACTAGAGCTTCCTCTTACTAGTAAGGCACCTTGCTACTAGTAGCTTGCTACTAGTAGCACTAGTAGCGATGACCGGGTGCCTAGTAGCGATGCCCGAAATGCTCCTAGTAGCCTCTTGTTACTACTAGTAAGGCACTTGTTTCTAGTAGCGATGCACTTGTTACGTGTTAAAAAAAGAGTCCGGAGAAGTGGAGAAAAACACCTCGCGTAGTGTGCCTGTGATATAGAACCTTGTTTGACCTGTTCTTCACGAGGTGGTGGGGCAAAGACCAGCCTTTGGTATATACTGGTTCTTTGTTTTCCGCTCTTAGGTGGAGGCCATCGCTAGTAGGTTAGAGGCCATTGCTCTTAGAAATGAAAGAAGAAAGGTCTACTGTAGCTTGCAATTAGGAAGAACGATTGGGTTGAAAGCATTTCAGGCGCACTTTTTAACCCTTCCGGGTCTGGGATGCCGTGTTGAATTTCGATGCCTTCCTCAGTATTTTTCTAGAAACGGAGGAGCGTTTGCTCTTGTTTTTTCCCGAATGCGTAGCGAAGGGTTCTCGTTTAACTCTTGGGGGTCTGGGGGTAGAGCCTTGTTCGCGATCCGTTGTTTCTACGTCCGCAACCGTCCGCAACCGTCCGCAACCGTTCGCAGTAGAGCGCTAAGGCGCTGCCATTGGGGAAGCTTTTGCAAGTGACTTTTCATGGATGTGTCACGTGTCAGTTTGCGACGCTATTCCATTGTGATTTGCATGAAAATGACACGTCGCGCAAGGAGCGTGATGCATTTCGCTGCAAAGGCGCAGCGTTTTGTGAGATCCGCAGGTTGCGACGCAGTTCCATTGGGATTAGCGTTTGGAGGGTCGTGTTCTTGGGGTGTTGGACATGGCCGTGCCATTGGGATTTGCGTTTCAGGGTGTGGCATCGAAGCTCTGTTTTCGTGACAAATCTCAGCTGAAACGCCGATTTTGGTGGATGGGAATGCGCTCAGAACGGGTCGAAATCATTCCAAACGTGTGGTGTGATGCAAATTTTGTTGAAGCTGACATGAGATGATATTGTCACTATTCGTGGCAGGCGCAGTACTTTGTGTGGGCTTTGAAGCGTGGAAGTGCGATTCTCGTGGCAGGCGCAGGGAATGGTGAGGTTGCGAGGTGTGACGGAGGTGGCATTTCGTGGCAGGCGCAGTACTTTGTGTGCGCGTTAGACATGTGGATGCGGAAAGATTCGTGGCAGGCGCAGGGAATTGTGAGGTCGTGAGTTGTGGTAGAAGTGAATGTCGCTGTCACAGTGGGATTGGCGTGTGAACGGGTGTTGTTTGGAGGGGCTGGACTCGCGAAACTGCTTGGCAGGGCTGCGTGATGTGTGTGCTCCGATGGGTGTTTCTGCTTGACTTTTGGAGGAAGTACGCTCGTTTTGGAGACTTGACGTGTGACTTTTGGAGGAAGTCTCGTACGAAGAGTGTCCTACAAGAGTATCCCACAAGAGTTTCGTACAAGAGTTTCCTACAAGAGTGTCCCTTAAGAGTGTCCCACAAGAGTGTCCCACCAGAGTGTCCCACCAGAGTGTCCTACAAGAGTGTCCCACAAGAGTGTCCCTTAAGAGTGTCGGATTTCTCTGTATTATGTGGACGGTTATCATTTTCAAGTGCTTCTTTTCGAGATTTTGGGACAATGCCTTTGTTTCTTTCGTGATGTGGATCTGCCAGAACCTTTACGCCAGTGCTTGATTTGAATGCAAAACGAAGACCCTTCATGACGAAGACGGAGCTTGGTGGTGAAGTCCCCAGCACATGCTGCCTTGGTGGTGGATTCCCCAGCGCATGATGTCCAACAGCGTACCGGAGTGTGAACAAGATAATCTAACCGGCTGTGTCTCTTTCTATACACAGTGGATTGACATATGTGTTTGCATTCGGGTTCGTGGGCTCCATCTTGTGTCTCTATGCCCAGGAGGATTTGATGGAAAAACAAGAAGCAATAGCGGCGATCATCCGAGACTTGGCCCGTTTGTGAGCGTGACGATTCGTCGTTTACGTGCATCACTACTAGCAAGGATGCTACTACTAGCGTCCTTGGCCCCTAGTAGTGCCAGGAGCCACTGGTAGCTTCCTTGCTCCTAGTAGCGATGCCCCTTGCTAGTAGCCACCTGTTACTGGTAGCAGCGGAACCCCCCTTTTTGCACCTCAGGAAGTGACCGTTTTTGGAAACACAAATCAAGTCTCATCAAGTCTGAATAGGAGCGATCGGATGCTACGAACGGGGCTCCTGGCCTTACTACTAGGAGCAAGAAGCTACTAGGAACAAAGGGCATCGCTACGAACAAGAAGAAAGTAACTAGAAGTAAGATGATGCGGTAGCCAAATAGGGCTTTAGGGGTGCCCTCAACCAAGCGAACCACGAAGTCGAAGGCGAAGCGGGAGCCACACCAAGTGGCCGAAGCGAACACGAGCGTAGCCGCACAGAGCAGCTTTTCTCACAGGTTCGAGCCGGGGCTCAAGGCCTGAAAGGCCAGGTGCACATGTCATGCGAGCTTGAAAGCCAAACATGGAAAAACCGCTATCGCATCAGCTCAAAGTTTTCTTTGGCTTTGCGAGCTTAGGCTGCCTCAGCTTCCTCGAAGGCGTCAGTCGTCATGCCCTCGAAGTCTTCCGGGAGGTAGCCAGGGCACAAGCATTGAAGTTCTCTCATTTGGGCCACTGCGCTTTTGCCTTGCTGCCTTGCCCTCTTCTCGCTCTGGATGAACTGCGGGTCGTATCTGAGCCGCCAAATGCAGCTTTTCAGAAACTGGTTGAGTCCTTCACGAGCTGCCTTGGGCTTCTTTGTGAGGGCGTCGCTCAGGTTCCAATCTCCGGAAATCCATATTAGTCGGCAAAGAGACTCTTGGAGTTGTTCGCGGAGTTGGTATGCCTGTAAGGCACTTCGGGCGTTGCTTAGCCCCAACATTGGCCCTTCGCTGCGGGTCACAGCGTCGAAGCCACCTTTACTGTCAGTGGCCACAATGCCATTGAGGAACTTCATCATGAAGTTTGCTCGTGCCAGTTGATCTCCTGGAGGTAGTGCGCAGCATCCGTTTAACTGGCACCAAAGCAACCTTGACCGGTAGTTATGGTCTTCTCCCTCCAGGATACACTGGATTTCGCCATCATTTGTCGAGATGGCTTTCCGGCGTAGGCGCCAAGTGCGCCAAGCCACCACATTGAGCTTGCCAGGCTCTCCTTGGTTTTGGGCTTTGCCTCCCAAACACGTGAGGAGGCCGCCGGTGCTATCGCCTTTGGGGCGATTTGCATGGGCTTGGTCTGCCAGCGTCACCACGGTGGTGTCCTGCCAGTGCTCAACATCGTCCAGCCTCCACATTCTCAATGTTGTAGGCTCCCTGCGTACCTCGATGATGAGGTCTCGAATTTCCTTTGCAACCTGCAGGGTCTTGAGGACGGTGAGCTCGGTCAGCAGGAGGTTCACTCGGGCGCATATTTGCAATTGGGTTTGTGTAGCAACCCACTGCAAGGCGCCAAGTGAAGCGCGACACGCTGCCATTTCTGCTGGTGACATTTCTTGTTGAAGATCTCCTCGAAGTCGGTGGTCGTCTATGGCCAGGTCGGGAATCGTCTCCACATAGAAGTCCTGGCTCAGCTGAACCCATCGCTGACCTTGGCGTTCACAGACTTGTAGATCCATGCCTGTGTGACGGTACTCTTGGGTTTTGACCGTTCCCCACTTGTAGGCCTTGTCGATCTCTTGGCGGACTTTGAGCCATTCTTCACATTCGAGGTTGCCGGCTCTGTTGAAGTCGTCGACGTGGCCGCCAACAAATCCGATGGTTTCGAACTGGTCACCTTCATTTCGAGGATTGGGATTCGGACAGTCCAGACCCAAAATGATGAGTCGCCCAAAATCCTCTTTCCACCAAGCTTTGTGAAGGTGCGGTCAACATCTTCCCAGAGTCCTCGAGGTGCTGTGGAGTTGCCGTAGACGTTCTTGAGGATTCGAAGAACTTCATGTTCTTCAGCACCAAGAGCCTGTTTGAGCTCTGGGACACCATAGGTCCAAATCTCACGGGCTTCTTCAGTCTTGCCCGTCTGGAGGAATGCTGTTTGCATATCGAGACCTTCAAGCTGCCAGCCTCGTTGAGCCACCATGCACAGTGAGAGGTTGCGCATGAGCTGGCTTTGCACAGGTGCCGTGGAGTTGAACGAAGGGTCCAAGAGGTCGGGGTGCATGAAGCCAAGAACCACGATTCTCGCCTTTGCTTTGCGAGAGCCATCAGGAGAGTAGGTGGTGTTCTCCTTCTGGGCTGCTTCAAGTGCTTCTTGTCGTGATTCTTCAGGTACGGGCTTCCAGACCAGAACCCATCTGGCTTTGAGGATCCGTTGGGAATCCTTGGCCTTGTTCTGCTCGGAGACGGAGAGACAGCGTCGAACAGCTTCTGAGCGGATGAAGCTGCTGACTTCAGAAGCCTTGGCGTTGTCGAAGAGCTTGCGGTCCTCCGCATTGAGCTTTCTGTAGCAGACTTCAGCTCCACTGACCTTCTTCACCAAGTAGGCCTGAGGATTTCTCATGAACATCTTCCTCTGGCGGTTGGAGGTGAAGTTGAGGTCAAATTCCATCACATAGCCACAGTCAATCTCCTGAATCGCCGTGTTGAGGTCGAGCAGGAGGTCGTCCTTGTCAGACTCGGTGCGAGGTCTTTTGGCATCGGGCTCTTCAAACGTGTCACCGGGTCTTGTTTCACCCTCTTTTGTTTCACCATCTTCAGGTCCAGGGTCTAGGAGAGGTGTTTTGGAGGTCGTTGAACTTCTCCTGGAACCAGTAGTCTTTTGTTTCTTCCAGGAAGGGTCCTCATTGCCGGTGAACTCGTCGTCGGAGGTCTTCTTGTCCTCATAGTCGTTGAGCATCTCCTTGTTGGGGTTGTCTCCAGGTCGTCAGGAAGTCGTGGAACGAGAGGAGGTGGTCGTAAATCACCAGGAAAGCCAAAGCGGTTGAGCTTGTCCTTGGAGTGGAAGCGGACCTTAGGCATGTAGGTCTCCTCATTGGGCTGCTTCGGCAGCAAGGGCTCCAAGGTCTCTTCTTGTTTTGGCTCCTCACCAGTGACATCGGTGTAGGCACGACCAGGTAACATGTCCTTGAGTTCTTTCCACTTCCAGCTGTTGCCCCCTTGTGCTTCCCAAAGAAGTTGTTCTCGTTCAGAAAGAGGACGGATGGAGTGGATGCTAGCTCGGTACAGATTGCTACCGATCACCACCCAAGCTATTTGAACTCGGTCTCCTTCTCCTTGTCCAGGTACCCATTCATGTAGTACCACACGACCAGGTCCAACCCAACGTGGTCTCATGACGTGTTTCTTTCCACCCTTGCGCCCCTTGTAGAGCGTTGTCTTCAAGAACTTCCACCATAGCATCACAGGTTGGGCGATGTGGTAGGTCCGAATCGGCTGGCGGATGGAGGTGTTCTTGAGCTTGGAGAGGACCACAGCTGCTTTTGCTTTGCGGGCGCAATCTTCAGCAAGTTGCCTTTGGTTGAGGAGTTTGGCAAAATCAGGTTCATTGCGATCCAGGGGAGACATCAATTGGCGTCTCAACTCTTCCTCGCCGACGGATGCCTGTCGTCCGAAGGCCCATTGGAAGCTAGTGAAGCCTTTGTTGAACTCGGTGTTGTTGATCGCGCTGGTAGCACTTGCCAGAGTTAGTACTGGATCTTGGTCGGGCATGCTGAACTGAAGCTTAGAGGCTGTAGTTTTGACCAGGTTGATGGCGTTCTCCGCGACACCATGTGCCCATGGTTCTTGGTCGGGTGGATGTATCACCTGAATGCCAACCGAGCCAAAGAAGTCGACGAACTGCTGTGACGTGAGGCTTTTGGCATTGTCGGGGCATAGAACCTTGGGACGTGGTTTGTCCAGAAGCCATCTCATGGTAATGGCCTTGATGCACATCTCGGAGTTTTCCACCTTGACCTCGCCGTGCTGGTAGACGAACAGGGGTTCCGTGACTTTGAACCTTGTTGCAACATCAGTCATCAGGAGGAACTTTATCTTGTAGTCCTGATCCGGCACGGTCCATTCGCCAACATCGAGGGCGACTTGTTCCCAAGCTTGAGGAAGAGGTCGTAGTGAACCAGGTGGAATCTGCTTTGAAGCCATGCCTCCTGGTTTGGTCTCTTGGCAGTAAGGGCAGTAGTAGTTCATGGCTGCCTTGATCTTCCATTTCGGGAGGCGTGCATCATGAAGCATGCGAGCCATGTTCCTGTTCGTTGGATGTCCAGCTGACCGATGGAAGCGACTCAGTTGAGCTTCCCAGCGTTTCTTGTCTTCAAGTGTTGGTTCGGGTTCATCATCAGGTCGTTCAGCCACAGGAGCATCAGGTTGTTCTCCTTGAGGATCATCCGTCGGTTCTTCAGCAGGTCGTAGTGGATCATCGCCTGGAACAAAATCTGCTGGAACCTCAGTGGGCGTGTACTCATCGTCCAAGGCGTAGAGGCTCTTGAAGGCCGGGTTCACTTCGTTGGCTGTCCAAAGAAGCTTTGACCAGCGATCAGGCAGAAGTTGTTTAGCCCAGTTGCGAGCGATCGAACGGCTGAGGTTGATGGGGTAATAGGCCGTCTTGTTGGTGGTCTCACCATGGATCCAATGATGTTCATGGTTGCCAACGCACCTCTTGTTGCGGAACTCGTTGTAGAAGGAGATGGAGGTCGTGGCGAATTGCCATTCTTTGCGAAGGAAACCACCTTGGTCATCTTTGAGGCCATACCTGCATCCATCAACTCGGCACCACCATACTTCTTGACCAAGTTCAGGTAGGGTCTTGTGGAAGAAGTCGTGGACGATGGGCTCCTTCCAACCTCGGCAACGTCTGGGCCATTCCCAATGTAGTTCGACCGTGGGGTCGCACATCAGAATCCATGCCAGGAAGGCCACGAGGCTTCTGAGCATCTTTCGTTCTCGACGAAGGTGCTTGTTGAGAACGTCCCGCCTGTACCAGTAGTTCAGGTCGACCCAGTCACAGAAGTAGGTGCACATTGGAGACACCCAAATCTTCTTAGGCTTTTGCTTCTTGAAGACGGTCTTGAGGTCCTCATAGGTCTGGTCCTTGTAGAGGTCGAAGCCAGTGCTGAGACCAATGCGAACACCATTCAAACCTTCACGCTCACAGCATTGCGTGATGGTGGAGTTTGGCGAACAGAACATTTCCCAGACATAGGGCTTCTTTCCATCATAGACCAGCTCCGCGAGGTTCTTCTTGAAGTCCTCATTGAGCATGTGGATGAGGTTCATCGCAGCCTTGCCAATCCGGAGTGGGAGACACTGTTGTTCTTCCTTTAGTTCGCCTCGTAGTTCGGCTCCATGTTCTCCGGGTCCGTGTCGTTCGGCAAGGGAACCTGTTGGGCCTGCTGTTGAGCTCGTTGGTGAACAAGATCCATCAATCGCATCTTCTCGTCCTCGTTGAGGTACTGCAGGTAGTCCGGTTCCTGAGCTGGCGTGGGGCGAAGCGTCACCTGTTCCCAGCTGGCAGTCGAAGTGGACGGACTTGCCAACCTTAGCTCTGCGTAGCCCTCTGTCCTGGAAGACCTTGGGGATGTCGTTGGACGAAGAGCCTCCTTGGCTTTGTTCACTTTGGACTTTGCGCTGTCCCAACTCTTCTGGTATTCCGCCAAGAGGGTCTTCATGCGCTCCTCGGCAATGACCTTCTCGATCATGACGCGGACCAGCTCCTCGTTGGGCTCCATGTGTCCAGGTAGATCTCGTTGTAGTTCCTCCAGCGCCTTCTTCACATTCCCGGGGTTGACCAGCGCTGAGGAGTTGGCTGGAGCTCCGATCTTGGGGACATACTCCAGGCGTAGAGCGCACCTTGAGCAATGCTTCCATTGACCCAATTGGAGTGCCACTTCATGGGAATGTGGTTCCCCATGCATGGCCATTGAGTGCGAAGGCTCCTGGGGTCGCGAGGGTCCATGGGAACGGTGCGATCCCAATCCATGTCCTTGATCTCGGTCGTCTTGGGCGCCATGCATGAGCTTGAGAGCGAGTAGGGGATGTCGTCGATGAGCTTTTGGGAGCGAGTGCGTTTCCCATAAGCCGAGCTTGCTGCCGTGGAGATGGATTGACATGTCGTTGCCACCGCTGCAAAAACAAATGACGACTCTTTGAACTCCTTTGTGGTGAGATGACTGTATGTTCACTCTCATGTGGTTGAAGTTGCAATGGACGCATCATGTACTGCAACGAGTGCGACGTCATCGAACGAGACCTGTTGGGTGGTTCATCTTCTTCTTGAAGGGGGTTGATGCCCTGAACCGTAGGAGATCCCACATAGTTGGTCTTGCCACCCGTGATGAAGTGAACCAGGTCGATCATATAGTGGCTCTTCCCATTGCGTGGTAGTTGAACTGGTTCATCTTCATCAAGGGCTGCGCAGACTGCGAGACCATCACTAAAATCAACTATCATGCCGTTGCCCTTCATGAAATCCATTCCCACCAAAACCGGAACCAGCATGTGATCTTGGAACCAGGGCTGTGCGATTTCCTCAGGATCGGGGAGTGCAAAAGCTTGAAACGTTCGAGCGGAGGTGCTGGACTTGATTTCCAAGTGGTATTGGGCTCGTCCCCACTTTCCCGATCCATACCTGAAGCGAGGTCGGTTTTGACCATCCACCTTGATCTGAGCGGCGGAGTCTTTGGTAAGAACCGCCTGCACAAGCCGCTTGATGGGCTGCTCAGGTCCTGCGCTACAAGTGGCACCGCTGTCAAGCATGCCATAGCAAGTAGTGCCTGCGCTCACTGCAGCCATGTCCAGGTCGCCATCGTTGGCCTGGTGTTCTTCAGCAGCTTGTAGTTCGAACTGCAGGCCATAGTAGTCGTGGATGTCGGCCATGTAGGCGTTGACATTGTGGTTGCCCTTGGACTTGGATTTGCCTTTGCCCTTGAAGTTGAAGGCATTGGCGTAGTAGTCCTCCACCATGTAGGCCTGTTTCCCTTTTCCTTTTCCCTTCTTACCCTTCATGGGCATAGCGTAGGTGTAGCCCCAGTCGTCCTCCATGTAGTGAAGCCATCGACCTTTTCCTCCACCAAAACCTTTGGGTTTCCCTTTTCCTTTTGGACTGTTTCTGTCGGGACAGTCCTTGGCCATGTGTTGATGGCTGCCACAAACAAAGCATCCAGTAGAAGCCGATGAAGATGCCGCACCAAAGCCGCGATCCTTCTTCATGAGCTGTGTGGCTCGTTGAGCTTGGCTCCATGAGCGACCGTTGTCCAGAGCCATGGCGTCGGCGTCACCTTGAGGTCCTTCTCCATCACCATCACCAGCGGCGTCAGGTTCTCCTCCATGTTCATCCCATTCCCAATCATCCCAAGTGACTGGTGTCATCCAGGAAGAGTCCCACGTAGGTTCCCATTCGTAGTTCCACTCATCGTCCTCCTCCAGGTTGAAGATCTGAGGTTGATGATGACCAGGATGAACTTGTCCAGGACGTTTCGTGAAGTGCTCGTCGTAGAGGATCTCGAGTGCGGACACGACGGAGACATAGTCCAGCTTGTTGTTGGTGCTGGCCAGAACTGAGCGCCATTCTTCTGGTGAAAGGGCTGCGGCCGTCAACAATCTCCATCCACGGAGCTGCTCCAGGATGAAGCTGTCCATGTCCGAAGAGGATTCACCAGCGTCTCTTCGAGTTGAACGAGCCGGAGATCGAGGTGGTGGATCATCAGGATCCTCAGTCGGGACCTTCTCGTAGGCTTTCTCCTTCTTGGGGCTGTCCTCGTCCTCGTCATCGTCGTCCTCCTCGTCATCCTCCGGGATGTAGAAGGTCTCAGGTCGGCCACTTCGTTCATCCTTGAGGAGCTGCAAGGCCTCCTTGAACTCCTCAAAATGAAGTGACTCTTTGACCAGGAAGGTCGCGATGGATTCTTGGGCTCCTCTCCGGAATGAGAAATATTGACTCATCACGGAGGCTGTGTTTGGAAGCTTTCTCCTCACCAGGGGCGACATGGAGAGCTTCTGCAGCAATCGTTGGAGTCCTTGAGGTCCCACGAACTCTTGTTGCTCCCAGCCCATGGCAAGTAGTCGGGCAGGGCCACTGAGCTTCGTAAGGACCCTTGGAGCGAGGAACTTGCGGACACCGGGCTTTGATCCCATGGCGTACCATGAAATCTCCTTTTGGAAGCGTCGCCATCCGTCCCAGGTAGGCACAGAGGAATCTGCAGCCACAACCTTTTCCATTGCAGCGGCCGTACAGCAAAATGCGTGTACTTGGAGAAGTCGGGGCTCGGTATGAAGAGCTCCTCAATGAAGTAGGTCTC
>CAXAMN010001102.1:76476-101229 GCA_963970005.1 Durusdinium trenchii
GTCCCAAGGGCCTGACAATTGGTCCCAAGGGCCTGACAATTGGTCCCCAGGGCCTGACAATAATCGGTCCCAATCAGACACTCCGACCCAAGGGCCTGCTCCGCCGACCCAAGGGCCTGCTTATTGGCCTTTTCCCCCACCGCCAGGGGATCGGGCCCACAGGTTCATTGAATGGAACTATGGGCAGCCCCGAGGTTGGAAGCCATGATGGTTGACTGAGTCCCATTACTGCCTGAGATAATTGGCCTGGGTTTGACAGCCTGAATTTAGGCTTGACAGCAGCCCCACACGCACAGTGGCCGAGCTAAGAGCATGTCAGAGAGTTGGGGGCCCATTTCATCTACGCAAGTCAGCCTAAATGGCTGGCGTTTCTTTTGGTGATAGGGGCACGCCTGACAGCAAAAGGGTCAGAGTCAGGCTTGATATTGTCAGGTCAGAGTTCTGTAGGTGAGTAGGGCCTGAAAGATGGTTGTTCGAAAGTGGCATCACTTTGACTTCTTGCTGTGTTTGACTGCTGGTAGCTGAAGCTTTGCGATATTCAATTCAGCCGCCATGACAGGCACAAAACTGCATGACGACAACCAGTTGGACATGGCTCGGGTCCCCAGACAGAATGTGAGTCTCAATCAGGCTGGAGAAGCTGTAGTTGACATTGAATCTGGTGCATGACAACCTGAGTGCCATGATTTGGACGATTGTCTTGCCTATTGACGGTTGCAGTCGTTCAATTACAGCAGTTTACTTTCCGTCGCCAGGCCTGACCATGGACTGCTTTGCACACAACATCTTGTTGGGGATCCCTGACGCATGAGTTAGTCCGTTTGAGCAACTTAGACGACTCAGATTTGAACTGACTCACTTAGTAGCATCAATCATCAATTGTCATGTTAGGCTATCTCCGACACTATTCGTCACACTGTTCATTTCAGGCGAATGGCGTGGATCAGCTGGCAGACATGATTTGTTCGGTAGCCCAGACAATCCGCAGTGAGTGTGAGAGCAGCGCAGTGCCTGCAGGCTGTTGCCTGAAATGGACTGACTGGCAGCTGTGTTTGATCAAACCCCTGCAAGCTTTGGGTGAGTGACTGACGATTGTCATCATGGCTGATCCTCGTGATCCTGGCATTACACACCCCGACAGCCTGGATGAGGAGAACAGGACTGACATTCATTGAATGAAATTGGCTTCAATCTGCTGCGTCAATGGCTAACAAGGTTGTCATTGATGTCAAACACCTCGTTGCCTTACTGTTCAGGCTAAAATGTGCAGTTTGTAGCAAGCGGGTCGGCGAGGGGGTTGACATGTCACTTTTGCACTGAACTCAGCGTTGGGCGTGATATTATTATTTTGACAAGAAATCTCACTCACTCAAAAAAGGCAACTCATTTTCCTTTGCGGTCAGTGCTGGGGCGCTAAGGAGTCCACTGCAAGAGCCTGACACAAGGACGTGGCTGTGTCAGGAGTGTGGCCTGGTGGACACCGTGACGTTTGATGACTTGCCTTGCCACCCGCGCTTTGGATTCCAAAGTTTGGATCATTAAATTAATAACGACTGACCAGCTGGCTAATAATTAAGAAGTTTGACCCAAACTCAGGTGTTCTTATGGGGGGGTCGTGATTGGCGCTGAGCATGTGGTTGAGACCATTCGAGGAAGGCAAGGAAGACGAAGAGCTAATAAATTACCAGATTGACGACGCTCGATTGCCATTATTCAACGCACACTAGCAGGCAGTCAATGGACATGTTATCCCGCCTGATGATCCAGAAGGCTTTGGACCGGGCCATCAGCATCCGGCCCACCGATACACATGAGCTGCACTGCAAGAGGTTGAATGAGGTACTGACTGACGACTTTGAGCCTCCCTATGCCAGAATGAGATTTCAAGGGCTAGAAACCTGTCTGACTTACTGAATTTGAATCAAATTGTGACATGATGAAATCATCACGAGGCATTAATTGTATTTATTGTTAGAGCCGCCTATTGGCCTTTTGCCCTGCTCAGGACTCTGTGGCGAGATTGGCTCATGCCGACAGGACTGTTTTCACTGCGGTGCCATCAACCCGACACTTGAATTAAGTTTATTGATGGATTTTTAATGGCAATACTGACTCCTGAGTTTGGGCTGGTGAGTTGATGTGTTTTTCCGCCTCTTAAGGTCAGGATGCGAGTTCTGCTTCGTCGTCTGGCGCCAAAGGCAGAGGCAAATCCACTCCTGCGGAAGTTGGTGTGAAGACATTCGGCCTGTGGATTATGACTAGAATGGAATGGGAGAAAGCAGAGACTCACGGCATGACCTTTCAATAACTTGTCCGACTCTGACTTTCTTGTGTTTGACAGAATGTTGGACAAAGATAATTCATTGAATGACTGCCCGCTTTTGCATTTTGGCAGTCTGACAGTCAGTGAAACTCCGGCCTGACATTGATGGCCTGAGGGGCGAAAAAGTTCATCCAGTGGACTTGACCTTTAGGGGTCGACCCTATGGTCAAGACTGACTCATGGGCATTCATGTGCAAGGGTCTGATGTAATGGCAAGACACTGACTGAATTGATTGACGCATTGAGGAGTAGGTAGGGCTTCAACCAGTGCTGGCACGCTCTGTGTGCGTCAGTGTGTGTAACGACGCTTTAATCAGCATCATGCCTTGACTGAGGTCTGACCCAGCCAGATTGGAAGTGGTCACCTTCCAATCTGTGGAGGGCTGAGAGTGTGCAGCGGTACCATCATCCACAGTCTGCCAGTCACTGGGGGCCTGACAGACTTGTTGAACGTAACATGATTATTTGACATTGATGATTGTGTGGAAGCCTGGCAATCAGTGATATGACTGACCTTCAGCGACAGCAAACTTGATCCTCAGCCATTTTGGTTAAGTAAAACAAGAACCTGTCTAACCTTCGACCGTTTGACAGTGTCTGGCACATGACTGCCACTGCCAAAAAACAGCAGCAGCGACATTCAAGGCTGGACCGGACATCATTTGAGTTTGAGGTGACATGAGGATGATGGTAAGCTGAGTGGAGTGCAAAGACGACTGATACAGGCCCAGCAAAGCATGCGCTAAGGCTACAAAGGCCAGGGATGTAGCAACTTCAGAAGCTACTAAGAGTCTTTAATCACTGACTGACATGCTGTTTGACTGGCTAGTCTCTTAAGTTGAAACATTTGCTGAAAGTATCAGTTCGGTCACACTGCCCGATCTTGCAAGGCCTGCGAAGATGAAGAGAGGCATTGCACTTAGGGCGTGCTGATGATCAGTGAGTCAGAAAGGCTTAGGCTTAGATCAGGCTATCAACTGCAAACTTTCAGGCAGCTGGACAATTTAGTGCTTCCCCAGGCTGGGGCTGGGGGTTAAGGATCTTGGTTTTTGACACATTGACTATTTTTTGAACTTTCATCATCCTCAGAGTTATCAGGCAATCCTTGTGAAGCCAGAGCTTGTGGAGGTTGATGGTGTGGGTCTTGATCAAATCCTGACTGACAAGTTGTTGTGATGCATGTTGTCATCATCATCATCATCATCACCACCTCAGGCAAGAGCCAGGGTCTTCGGAGAAAGTATTTGGACTCAGAGCCACCACCTTTGGAACAACGCCAAAGTAGACGAGCTTTCTTGCAGAGGCAGGGGGAGTCAGATCTGATGATAATTTGTCAATCTCAAATTAGTTAAATTTATTATTGTGGCACCGGTGGTATCTAGAGCCAGGCTGTATGACATGGAAAGAAGGAGAAGAACACGTGAGCCAAAACAGCCTGCTAAGTTTGACAAGCCTGCTGAGCCTGTTATTGTGTGTCAGCTGCCTGACGGAACCAAAAAGGATGACGTTGTGTTTATGAACAAGCTTATCAAGGCTCAGCAAAACAAAATACGATGCTTGACAGTGCGCATGCTGGCCGCAGAATCCAAGGTGATTGTCAATAATGGTCCAAACCGCACCTGACTTCATTGCCTGCTTGACTTTGCCTAACTTTGTAGTAAACATCACCAGACGTGTGGCAGTGTTTTTTGGATTGTTGGGGGCCGGGGGTCATGTCTAAGACTGACATGGCAGCAATGTTTCACAGTCTCAGTGCTTGGCTGTGGATGGGGAAATGAACAACGACAATGATTTGAATGCTCTGACTCACTGACGATGATTACTTGATGTCATTCCAAGGTTTGCCGCGCTGCTACGCACACACACAAGAAGCCCAAGGCTTGGGCAGGAGTGGGTCGGGCCAGGTCATCAATGAACAGTTATCCTATCCCAACTCCTCCCCCGGCGCCGGCCCGGCGCCGGGCCACCCAAACTCCTCCCCCGGCGCCGGTCCGGCGCCGGGTCAGTCAATAACAATTATCTAATCCCCCAGTTCATTTGTCACCTCAACATTGCTCGCTAGGCATCTTCTTTGTCGATGGAGGTCTGACACCAAGTTTACGTCCGGGGCCCGGCGCCGGGTGCCGGGAAGCTTCTGTTGACTGACTGAATGATCTGTTGAGCTGGCCCAGACTGACCCGGACTGATTGACTGATTGCATTTTTACTTTGTCGTGCAATGGCAACCCCTGGCCGGCCAGCCGAACCACCCAAAGAGGAGTGGAACCAAGTGACGTGACGAATATTTATCAATTTTGTTAATTTAAGATTTGAACGGCTAAACCCACCAAGACATCATTGCGACAGTCGAACAGTTTTAGCGACGCCAAGGCTGCCAGGAGCAATGTGCAGTCTCAGATCAAATTTGTGCATGACAACCTGGTCAAGTTCCTGCAAACCAACAGCAAGTTGCGTGCAGTGGGGATAAGCTGTGCGACTTCCATCAAGAAGTTGGTTGACATTGCGCCGCTGAAACTGATCAGCCAAGGGGCTGAGAGACCGACCAGTGAGTCGTCTTACAAGGAGATGTTCCACAAAGAGCGATGTTTGACCAGCTTGACTCCTGACAGGATTCTGCTAACTCCTTTACTATTATTATTATTAGATTTGTGAATAGCAACTGTAATAGTATTAATTCATATGTCTATGTCAGAGTCAGTTAATTGACTCTGACTCAATTGGTCAGTCAGTCATTCAGAATATTAATGTCACTGAGGACGCACTTGGAACTATATGAAGCAGGGGGCTCCGTTTTTTGGCTTGACCACGACTCGAAGTCAGACACCTGGTTGTCTTTTGCAGATGTGGATGATTGGTCATACACATGGACTCAAGTAAATGCAGAACGCCGATTGATTGCCCCCGTGACCTTCATTGTCGGCATGACTGCAGATGATATGAAGAACATCCATGCCAATCTTTGGTCTCTTGTAGCTGGACATGGTGTCTTTGATAAATTGGATTGATTTCGCATTTATTAATTGTGGGGAGCTGTTTCTGTGTGATCTGCCAATTAAACAGTCATCCAAGTTTCTGGCGGAAACTCAGGTGCTTTGCAGGGGTTTTACCTCGTTCTGGCACGGGCAATGTCTCAAGGTGATGTCAACAGGGTCGTGGCGGTGCTCACAGCAGGTTTGACGGTGACAATCCGGATTCACCTCTTGCCCAAGTCTGACCCTGAACAAATGTTGGCAAAACTCAGATTGGATTGGGGAGGGCTTCAGTCAGGTCTTGGCGAGTTGGCGCCGTCTACCTTGTGCTGGATGAAATGGTTCATCGCCTCGTATGACATCCAGAAGTCTGACCAGAACACCATCAAAGACCTGGCTTCCAAGAAGTACACCTTTAGCGGAGGAAGGCCCGTGAACAAGAGCGTGCTTGACAGTGCCCTCATAGTTCGCCAGGCCGGCCTGACTGAAGAGTGCATGTTTGACCTTCTGTACTCACTGGAGAAAGAATATAAGATGAACGGTCTGACCAACAGCCACTCGAACCTTCAGCGGGTTTGTATGACCGTTCGCAAGTCCATGGCAGAGATGGCCTTGGCTGACAGACTGGCCGACATGGAGTACTCTGCGCCTGACTTCCCATCCGAGATGCCGTCAAATCTTGCGTCTGGCGGCAGCAAGGGTACCGACAAGACTTTGAAGGAGGGGGTGTATTTCGTGTTTGCTTGCTTGAAGAGCCAGCTTGACGGGAAGTGCCTGCAGCCAAATGAAGTGACCGGCGATATTTTGGAGAGCTTCTGCCAGGTGTCCATGGCAAAGCTTTGCCTGATACACTTCATTGCGAGTGTTGTCAGGGTCCTTCCGTCTGACGACAAGGACTGTGCTTATTGACAATGACAAGTGTTTAGTTTTAAATAACTTGTCGCTTAACTCAAGTCAGACGGAGAAAGTTTAATTGGCTGACAGGCCAGGTGGTGGTTTCGAGGCTTTTTTCAAGGTTTGTTCAGTTCCCTTTCTGTTCCCTTTCTCAGGATGACAAAGCCTTGCGAATGAACATGCTCAAGTCCGTGCATGTGTCGCTCAACCCTCTGAAGTGGTGTGAGCTCAATGGATCCAAGGCGGGTGAAACTTCAGCGGATTTTGCGAAGGACTATTTGAAGGTGACTGACTTGCCTGACGCTTTAGCGAAACTCCTCGAGAACCTTGAGGATTTGATCTCATATGCTAGGGATGAGGACTGACATACGCATTTCTGAGTCAGTTTGAATCATAGGTGAGGAAATTTACATAAAACTCAACTAAGTTGAGAATGTCCACCCCAGTTGTTGACACACAACAGCGCTCAGTCTGATGTGAGCCCTGGATTAGGACATTGACACAATACTTGGCGAGCATCCCAGCCTGACAGAATTTGCTGGCACAGTCTTTAGGGGCACAGACTCGAGCCTGACCAAGCTGGAGTTGTGCAGAACGTGGCGTTCATGGTACAAGGAGGTTGCCGGAAACAGCAAGAAGGTGGTCTCGATCCTTGTCAGCAATTAAATTACTGTCAGTCAGACATGGTTCTGTACACCGACTAGTGGGGTTGCAGTAGTGTGTAAATATGACTGACAGTTTGACATTCATTATAAAACCTGTCACCTGTCGATGTTGTGAGAGAGTCTGAGGGCCACAGCTGTTCCCACAATCGATTTGATTGAGAAAGCTGCCAAGTCTGACAAAGATCCTGACCAAGTGTGGAAACAGGCATGGCTTTTAAAGTCAGGATGATTAAATTAGTCCACATGTTTTCAATAATTCACGTTCTTAATAAGGCTTAGATTTTTGACTTGATCACTTCCCCTGAATGCAGGTGTCTGAACGCAGGCTTGCCATTGCGCGCTTTCACTCTGCGCCTGAAGTGACCAGCTTGGAGAACGAGATCAAGAAAGCAACCACCAGGTGGCGTAAGAGTTTCAAACCCAAGCTGGGTGAGAACCATTTGATGGTTGTGGCTTCCTTTGACCTTGTCAAGCTTGACTCCTTTAAGGCTCAGCGAATGGCATTGCATGCAGTTTTAGAACGTTTTTTCAATCAGAATCATCAATTTAACTTTAAGTCGATTCAGTAATTGACACGGGTCCCAAGCTGCGTTCACCAGCGCAGGACTCAGCTCCAGATTCTGCACACTATAACCGCTTTACAGCCTTGCTTGAGTTTATGGCCAAGGAATTTGGTAAGAGTGACATCGTGGTTGCCTTTGATGGCATGGACAAACAGGCACGAAATGTGATTGAGACTAAGTTTGGCCAGAAGGACTCCATTGAAAACGTGTTGGTCTGGAGTGTTGTGGCTGCAATTGAGAGCCAGGTCCAGGTGAGATTTTTTTAAGACTCTCACTGCAAATTTGATTGATTCAACAACTAACGAGGATTTAATTAATACAATTCCTCCCAGTGATCCCTGACACCAAGGTGGGAAAGGCTTGGCCCTGTCTGGGATGGATGACAAGGAGGACGAGTCTGACCAGAAAGCCAAGAAGATTGCAACCAAGCAGTTTGGCTGTGCCTGTTGCAAAGCGTTGACCCCTTTGCAGTGAGTATTGATGATTTGTTTGAGGGATAAACGTGTTGACTCAGGTAAGACCTGTCACTAAGACTCCTTTTATTATGGTGACCCTCATGTTCTTCCAGGTTGGAGCATTACTTTTTTACGAGTCTGAGCTCCAAACCAGTTAGCAACTCTGCCTCATTCAACAGCGACTCTACTGTCATGCAAACCTTGCCTGACATTCGTGAAGTGCCCCTCATCAGTCTGACAGAGCGGCAAACAGCTTCTGGAAAACATGAACATCAGCCTGAGAGTTGGAGCATGACTGGACTTCCACTATTTTGGGGCGAGACGAAATCGACAGAGTTTTGGATGAAGATGTTGAAAGCGCTGAATGTCGGCCAGGTGCTTGAAACTTGGTATGTTCAATTCAAAGTATTATTTGTCATTGTTTGTTGCATATCAGTCATGAATTAAATAAAAAGTCTTAGTGCTAGCCCCTAAATGAAGGACTGTGACAACTTAGGACCTGACGGCCTCTTCACAGCTGCCGCTTGCAGTCCTCCGGTTGTCGAAGATGAAAGAGGACGCCCCACCTGTCAAGTATTTTGGCATTACGCAATCGGCTTCTGTCACGAAATGGCTCCAGAATGTGGCTGACCGGGAGGCGTGTAAACTCATTGCCCAGCAAGAGTCTGAGAAGACTGACCTTGCAAAAGATTTGAAAGACTTCTTTGCAGACGTGCTTGACGGTGGCAAGTCTGATGAAGAGGGGGAAGATGAGGGACAGGAGGGAGAAGACGATGAACACCAGGACGAAGATGAGGACACGAAAGGAGTGTAGTTAGGGCCGCTGTTTGACTACTTAAAGATTTTGACTGACGCAGGCGCCCCAAGGAAAATCATGCCCATGTGCAGTCAGCGAGTTATTGATTTTACCCCAATGTCACTTGGCTGTTTCAAGACTCATAACTACATAAATATCAGGCTGTCAACCAAGTGCCATGCTTTCCTGACTGAGGACCAGTTAATCCACAGGTGACATCAACTATGCTTGACTAATCTTTGATTGAGGGCCAGTTGGACCAGGTAAGGCCACCTACCTGCTGGACTAATGCCCAGGTAAGGTCAAATGCTTCCCATACTACTGTTTACAGGTTTAGCCAAGGTGAGACCTACTTGCTTCACTACCCTGCCCTGACCGAACCAGTTTTACCCCAGGTGTGGCCACCTACCTGCGTCACTCCCCTCACAATGGGCCTGGTTTGTTTCAGGTGAAGACCCTACCTGCTTGACTGCTTTGACTGAGGGCCAGTTCTATCAAAAGTGAGGTCACCTACCTGTAAGGACAGCCTTAACTCAGTCACCTTAATTCTTGACCACTCTCAGGACCAGTATCCCCCACCTGAGGTTACCTACCTGCTTCACTACTCTGTCTGACCAAGAACCAGTTCCACACCAGGTGTCACCCACCTGTTTGACTACTTTGAGGACCAGTTTTACCACGACTACTCTGCCCGAAGGCCAGTTTTACCTCAGACTATGACCTAACCTAGCCTACTTGTTTGACTGCTATGAGGACCAGTTTTACACCAGGTGAAACCACTTGCCTGCTTGACTACTCTGACTGACAGCCAATCACCTAAGTCTATTTGCTTAGGGCTTGACTACCCTGACGGAGGACCAGTTTTCTTCGATTCAGTAACTGGTAAGGTCACTTAGCGTACCTCAGTAACTTGCGCCAGGTCAGCTTGTGCTGCTTGACTACTCCGACCGAGCGCCAGCTTCACAGCAGGTGAGGACACACACAGTTTCAGGCATGTTGCCTGCTGCCTGATTGACAAGTAGCCAGATTCACTCCACATAGCGCCAGCTTGCTGATTGTTTTAAACATTTCTGACTACCAGTTGCGGGTTTGCCCCAGTTAGCATAAATTTGGCTAGGCTAAGTTTACATGCGTGCCAGGGCCAGAAACTTGAGTCTTAGATTGACAAGTCGCGTCAGCCTGGCGTTCACAATCTTTGGCTTGAAAGAAGGGGTTGACTGACTGACTCACCTGTCACAGACCTACCAACTGAGCTCATGGTGCTGACACGTCAGAGAAAAGGGACCACATCATGGCACCTCCAACCTGAACGGATCCTGACGAGGCACTTTGAGCAGCGGGGTACCTTCATCAAGAAGCTGGTGCTCGAAAGGGCAAAGAAAGCTGGGTTTGATGCCGGCAATGGGCCTGACGCAGCAACTCATGTCTTGGCATCTGACTGTTCAGGCTTGGGATCTGATTGCATGGCCATGAAAAGGCTAGGCCTGACCTGCAGTCATCTCTTTGCATCTGACGTGTCAGTCAAGTCTCGCCGGTTTATCAATGCCAACTTCTCTCCAAAGCATTTGGTGGCCAATGCATTGAAGAGACTTGACTGTGGCAGTATGACAGGCTATAGTTGTGGATTTCCTTGCCAACCGTTCTCCCGCCTCAACGGTAGGAGAAAAGCATGGGCTGACAAGAGGACAAGATTGTTTGACGTGGCGTTGAAGACGATCTCCACAAAGGAGCCGGCCTGGGCAGTCTTGGAGAATGTAAAAGGCCTGGCGAAGTACTACCCTCAGGTCAGGGCAAAGATCCGGGCCCAAGGTTTGACCAAGAAGTATGTGACCTTGGTTGTGCCTATGTGCCCAAGGGATTTGCTGAAGGAGCACGCCAGGCGTCCCAGGCTGTACTTTTTGATGGTCCGGCGAGATGTGGCCGTCAAGGTGGCTTGGCATTCAACAATGTGTTGTTGCTGATGATGCTAACTTCACTTCTCAGGGGCTTCCACTTGTGACAGGTCTTGACAGGTTTCTGGATTTCAAATTGACCAAATTACAATTAGGGTGAGGCCCTTTGAATTTAAGCATGAGTCAGTGGCCATGATTGTGTTGGTGGGACCTGAGGCTGACCTGGTTCACTTTGTCAGACTTGCCCTGTCTGACATCTGCAAGTCTATGCCGAAACCATTGGCTTTGGAATCCTATTGGTTGTCCAAAACTGGGCCAAGCGTGTCAAAGACTCGCCACCAGAAGGCTGTCAAGAAGAACGAGGGGTTCCAGCCAAAGTGGGTGAAAAGGCATGCCAAATTGAAGAAGAACATCAGGAGTGATCACATTATGAAAGCAAAGCTTTTAGCCGCGCCTTCTGCAGACCTTGGCCTCACACCACGGGAGTCAGGTGCATTGCAGATTGAGTGGGCGAGGCGTGGATGCCCCAACACCTTTGTGGCTGACGTGTCCCAGAATGCAGGGCGGGTACCATGGGGGATTTCTGGGGAAGTCCCCACGTTGAGCTGCTCTGGGAAGATTGTGTCGTTTGACAGCAGCACCCCAAATACGCTCAAACTTGTCAGTGCAGCAGAAAAATTGCAGCTCCAAGGTGTGGATTTGTCACGGGTGACAATTCCCAAGGGCATGACCGAGTTGGACATGGCGAAGCTGGCAGGAAATGCCATGCATGTCGACATCATGGCGCTTGCCATGATGTTAGCGATGACCATGGTGAATTGGAATAAGTATAAGCTTGGATCAAGGATGCGGACTGACAAGACTGACAAGCATGTTCCTCTCAAGGTTTTCACATGGAGCTCCAAGAAAGGGCTAGTCCTTCAACGTCAGAAAAAACATGCGAAGAAGGTGATGAAGAAGAAGAAGGCTACAAAGAAGTAGCCATATTCTTAATGCCTCCCGGCAATGACTGGATTGACTCCGGCCTTTGTCAGACTCAGTCACATTTGACATTGTGAGTTTAGCTGTTCTGCGCTGTCAGGGTTTGCCCACAGTGACAACCATTGCCTGGCTGACTGGAAAATATGGAGTCAGAGATTTGCTGGGCTAGGCTTAGGCTAGAGTTACATTTTGTCCCTGTGTTGTTCACTGTTCCCTGTTGTTAAGTTGCCACTGTTGTAGGTGACCACTGCTGCAGTCAGATGCTTACCAGACTGACTGAGTTCCACCTTTTGCAGGTTCATTCAATTCATGTGACAGGGTGTGGGTGAGTCTCTTGGAGAGTTTGCCTATCAAGTTTCAAGTTCAAATAACATTTCTAATCGTCAATAAACGTTTGTCTACGGTGGCCACGTTTGCCTGAGGCCTGACGCACTCTGAGTTGCAGCAGTTCTTCTTACTGTCCAGCAGTTTGGCAGCTAGTCTGGCAATTATTGAGTACCCACACTGTGAGCCCTGGTTCTGCTTGTTTTGGCTTTTTAAGAGTTCTTACCAGTCAGACAGCTTATGATCATTGAATTGAGTTTGTCCCTTGGCTGCCCCGAGGTCTAGTGCAATCACTTCAATCTTCAGTTTGACAATCCAGACGGGGCTGCGGTTCAGTCCTTAAGGCATGACAACGATCTTAGCCCAAACTTTGATGAGGTCCTTGCTAATAGTCATGAGGGTCTGTTGGGCCATAACAAGGAGCTGGAGGTATTGTGTCAAAGACTTTCATCATTTGTTCCGCAGATTTGTCAGAGTCAGCTGTCTATCAGTGTTTCTCAGACTTTTTTTTGATCGACCCAACTTTGGCAGATGCACACAACTTTGACAGACTGACATAAGCAAACCATTGCAAACAACTGAATGTCGTCTCGGCCATTCAAGCGGCTACGGCGGCCAGCTTGGAGCCCTCCTGATGGGGATTGGAGGGTCCTAGCAGCAGCTGACTTTTTGGAGGGTATTGATGTTTGGGCCACTCAACATCTTTCAGTCGAATCATTTTTAATTTGAATGTAAATTCATGTTGATGGGCGTAGGCTACCCCCGACTCACAATTGTGTGGACAGACACACCTGCATGTCTCAGGTTCAGAATGAGCTTGCCAAGTACCTTGAGGTTGACGATGTGCAGAGTCTGGGTCCCCTTGACTTTGCTCAAAAGGGCGAGCCGGCCTACAAGGAGAGCTGGTCGATAACCAAATGTCAGCGCAGCCTGACTACACAAGGTCATTATGAAGCAGCTGGGAACCTTTTCTGGGTCCGTCTGAAGACTTCCGACATTTCATTGCAGGGGCTGAGTCTACAGGAGTTGTCCGATGCGTTTGACAAAATGGTGGACCCAAAGACCAGTCTGATGTCTTTTCCAAGCACCTTTGAGATTATACTCAGAGATCAGGAGGGCTTAGCGAACCACTTCCCAAAGAACTGCGACCTCATTGAGCCTCATCCTTTGCTGGCTTGCTTCTACCTTGGTGTGGCAATGCGCTTGACTGGCCGCGGCTGCTTGGATGTTTTAAAATAAAGAACCATCAAATAATCAGTTCCACCTATTTTTAATTTTAAGTAATTTAAATTAGGTTGTTTTCGTTGATGATGCCACATGGCGGAATGAGGCTCAAAGACGAACAAGCAGGAAGTCATCAGACTGTCAAACATGGGGCGCTCAGCCACAATTACTGCCCACCTTTTGAAAGGAACCGAGTCTGACCCCTATTTGTTCATGGATGAAGCCCGACTCGCTCTTGCATTTCTTGCCCGCAATCAGGCATTGCACCAATTGCAGGCATCATTTCTGGCCTGGCTGACCAGGATTGAACAACTCCTTAGACCAATGATGTCAACATCATCGTCTGACAACAACAAGATTGTTGAGGCCTTGAAGTTGGCCAAAGAGAACAACATCAGGTATGTTGATGGCCGGCCACTGAACAGAACCTTGGTGCAATGTACATTCAATGCTTTGATGGCGTTTGACCAGAAGGCCAAAAAAACATTTCATATGTTGGAGCGTTTGACGAACAAAACATTCTCACTGCATTCTGAGAAGCTTCGGCGGTGTTTGACTTCTTGCAAGCAGATGAGCACTGGCAGCAGCATGACCTTGTCTGACGTTTTCAACTTTGTTTTGCAACTTTTGGTGTTCCACACCACCAGCCTGACAAGATCGGCCAGCTCATCATCGTCGATATGCAATACCCATGAAATGGTGGTATCCAGGCAGGGAAGCTGGATGGCAAAAGCTGCCGTTACATTGAGGGTTTTGACGATGCTCAAGACTAAGAAGGTTGTCGAGTCCGTCGAGGTTGACCAGTTCAAATCTTTGTTGAATGTTTTTAGCCAGCCAGAGTTGCTTGACCTGGGCCTGACACGAAGTCGAAGTCAGGATCTTTCTGGCAGTGAGGATGGGCCTGACGGGCCTGATCCGAGAAAAGAAAAGTCATCATTGAAGACACAGGTTCACCATGAGCTCATGAAGAGCCTGACTCGTATGACAGGCCTGACCAGCCTGAGTGACAAATTGCAACCACTTGCAGAGTTTCTTGGTAGACTGTTGCTTTTTGACTTCAAAGAATGGCCTGCCGAAAATACAAAAACTGATTGGGCTGATCTTGGCAGGAGGCCTCAACATGGAGACTTGTTTGACAGCTTGAACAGATCACTGCATGCGATTGAGCCAGGGATTGTGGTGATTGACTTAGATGCTGACAACCAACCGTCTGACAGCTCGCCTGAGAAGGCTGCATCGCCTGAGAAGGCTGCACTGTGGGTTGGCCAAACGTGTCAGTTTGTTTGCTTGCCTGACGGTCGAAGACGGCGTGGAAGATCAGTCTTTGTCAACGAATTTCCTAAGTTGCTGAGAGACAGTGCTGTCAAGGATTGGTTTCCTAGCCTGAGAGCCAATGCTGATGTTGATATGACTGACCAGAAGATTGCGTTCATCATGTCGGGTGACACAGTTTTTGAGAAGAGCTACAAGCCGTGGCGGCAGCGGAGGGCCTTGAATATTGGTGGAAAGGCAAAAGCTTCTCTGAAAGAAAGGTTGGCTGCCATAAAGGACTTCATGTCTGACAACGTCATCGCTCTAGCCTTTGATGGGATGTCACGAGCTGTCAGACAATTGATTCAGGATTGCGACAGTTTTGGCTTGGCTTCAAAGGAGGTACTTCTGATGCATGGATCAGGACTGATGCCCAGCTCTTTCACTTAACTTAATAGTCCCCCTCCTGCCAAGTGTTACAACCCTCGAACATAATTTAGACAGACTTTTAGAACATGTCTTGACAGTCACTGTTTTTGCCTGGCAGGAACGAAGAATCCTGAACACCTTTACCTGGCAGCAGGCCTGCCAAAACAGCTGAAGCACGCCTATTATCGCAAAGCTTTGAAGTCTCTCCAGACAACTCTGCCGAAAGCAAGGCCTGCGCTTCCAATGATACAGTCTGACATGAAACAGGGCGTGATGGGGTGGAAGAAGGTCAAGCACATCGCGCCCACAGGCTGGAAGCATGACAAGGTCCCTTTGTTCTGGAATGAGAGGAAAGGGCCTGACTTTTGGAGAAGTTTGATTGCATCCATGGACATCGGAGCTGTTGTTCATTTGGGGGCTGGTTTGGCGTTGCCATTGGCTTGTATGATGACAGGGACTTTGTATGTTGGCTTGGCCGCGAACAAGGATCAGAAGGAGTTCTTATATTCTTGCCTGACAGATGCCGCTGAACGTCACTTGAGTGGGAGACCTTGCCTGTGGGAGGAGTTGAGGGACCTTGAGCCGACCGTGGATGACGACGACGCGATTCAAGACGACGAACTCAGTTGTGGCTCAGGTGATGGTTCGGACTCAGACTCAGATTGACCCGCAGACTGACTTGATGCTTGGTCTTAGGCTTAGGGGTTTCACAACAGACGCAAGGCCGACTTGGCATTTTCATCATCAGAGGGCGACCCCTCTGCTTGACAAAGGCTCTTGGTTGTACAGGCGGGTACTTTGCGAGGGGCATACAGGGGAGTGTATGCAAAATGTGTGAACCAGTTGAATGATGTTAAGTCTAGTGAGGACTCAGGCTCTCATCATCTATGTCTATGGCCCTGGCGCATAGTGATTGCAATGATCAGTGACACATTCTGCCTGAGGCCATTGGCAGTTTGCCGAAGGGGGCACTCCAGCAGGCCTGACCACTCCAGCAGTCTGACCAGTCATGCGAAGAGGAGGCTGTTTGATTTTAGTTTAATAAATATGAGTTGCTTGTGTGACTGCCTCTTCACCGTACACCTTGTCAAGAAGCCAATACTTAGCAGGCAGGTGTTCTTTTCAAGGCCTTGCCTGGCTCTCCTGATGGTAGGAAGACTTAGTTACTTGTCATTGTCTTTTGGTGTGACTGATGAGATCATCTAAACAATGCCTGACCACGGACTGACACTTGACGTTTTTCATCCTCCGCCTCCGACTGACTTTAACAATAACTTTACATTTTAGGCTCTGCTCATGAGTGAAGCTGACTTTTGGCAGTGACTGGATTCATCAACCCAGTTGTTCTTGGCACCTGAGGCCTTGACCTTGATGCAGCCATCGCTTTTCCTGACGCGTGCTTCCCAGTCACAGAGACACTCTGCCTAGCAGGAAAACTAATTTCAGGTTGATGACAGTTTCTTGAGTCTCGATGTCGAGTTGGTCAAGTCAGACATAATTGGCTGCAACTTTTGACATCAGACGGATTGGCAGACTGACTGTTTTTCACACTTGGCCTGACGACTGAGCCATGTCTACCCAGTGGGAGAAATCCGACATTACCAAGCTGATTGACATGTATATGACGATGAGAAAAGTGTCCCAAAGGCTTCACAATGATCTCAAGGAGCTCCACAGGCTGACCCATCAGAAGTACTTGCTGGCACATGACATTTCCAAGGTTCAGCGCGACTTGCACTCTTGGATACTGAAAGCGCAGCCTGACACTGTACTGCCATTTCCTGGGTCAGTGCCGGACAAGTCTGGCCCATCATCAGGAGACGAGTCTGACACACCGTTGACACCACGGAAAAGGCCAGCGTCAAAGTCTTCGGCCGCCCGGGGCAAGGGGAAGTTTCCGCCCAAAGCTCCGCCTGGGAGTCTTGCAGATTCAAGTGCTGCAGCAAAACGGCATCAGCCCCTGAAGGGAAAGAGGGGGATCTCAGCGTGACATAGCGTGACATGGAGAGTCAAGCTTGACAACTCTGACTGAGGGCTAGTTTTTCAGTTGTCACCGGCCTGACTGACTCTCAGTGACTGACAGTCTTTTTTTAAATTGCGAAGTTGACAAGGCTGTCAAGTTGCAGAAAGGGCTCTAGCTCACATTGCAGTGTTTCCATCTTGTGTCAGACAGTTTTGTTGAGCCAAGCTCAGTTATGATGTTGCGAATGCTGATTATCATTTCCGAGGTCAGTGCTGGCTGCGCTTGGCGGCTTGACATTTGCTTGACTCAGGCTTGACTTGTGCTGCTGCTGCAGTTAGAAGCCCTTTGAGCCACTGTTTATGGCAATTATCATGTCTGATGACCCAGATGGCCGTTGATTTATATTGTCAAGTTAGGCCAAGGGGACAGGCCAATGGACTGATTGACAACATGGCTGCGACATGACAGACTGACAGCATTTAGGCAATTTAGGCAATGAAACAACATCATGACAGTTCAACTTGACGCCGTCACTCACTTTGCTTGACGCCACTTCGGGGATGTTTTGTGGCATGGGCGCTTGATGCCACCGCATGTTCATTTTGCAGCACTTGCTGCATCAGCAGCAAAGCGAAGAAGGGAGTGGCTTTGCAGGGGATCTGGTTCACAGTCCTCGACATTGAGGAATTCGGGGACTGTGAGGAAGAGGAAGTGTGAGGGGCCTGACAAAAAACAACCTGGCAAAAAACAACTTTCGGCTGCTTCTGCTGACGCAGCCCCAAAAGGTCATCGAAGAGGGCTTGACGCGGCCAAAGCGAAATGGAACTGGTTTAAATCAATATGGGTCAAAAAGTTTCTTGACAACAGACGTGTTGTTGTCGCCTTTTCACGGAGTGAGTGCATTTTTTTGCTCGGACATCGTCAATTAACGACGATCACTGGCCCAGCTTGTCAATAATGGGTCGGCAATTAAGCTTGTTGAGCCCAGGTATGGCATCTTGACTCACAACAAGCAGGGCAAACGAGCTAAAACCATTTGGCTGACGGAACGGCCAGCGCACTTTGGCGGCTCGTGGGGCTTGGGTTGCCATTTGTGCAGCTTGCTGGTGGTGCGCGCCCAGAGCGAATCTGTCAAGGGTCTGCGTTTGACATCGAAACGACGTCGATTCTTCACAAAATGGAGCAGGTTTGAAGTGTATCTCGGCTTGGTCAAAGCAATAGTGGGACAGAACGGCCGTTCAAAGGAGTCGTGATCAAGGTAGTTTTGGACGAAATGACATTGACCGTACATGAGCCCAATCACACCAGTGACTAAGGACTGACTGACAATGTTTGGTCACTGAGGGGGCAAAAGGGCATGAGGCATCTTAGCCCTTAAGATGATTTTCAGTGTCTGTGCCAAAGACCACCTCCTACCCTCCTCACTCTGACTGAACAGTCACTGTGTAATGCCCGGCCGGGCATCAGTCTGATGCATTCATTGCGGACTGTTCTCAACTGACTAGTAATTATAAATTGTGGACACTCCGAGGCGCAGTCTGGCAAGCATGCAGTCTTCTTGCTTTGTGCAGCACATGCGTTCTTCAATGCACAAATTGGCCTGTCAGAACTTCTTGGACCCTGGGCCAGTCAAGACTCTGATTGACATCATGTCTGACAATGTCGATGACATTGACCTTTTGCGGGGAGCTGTCCCTCAGGTGAAGGATTGGGTCCGTGTTTGGCAGATGCTGCGACATGCTTCATTGAACACGGCCGAATTTTGGCATGTTCAGCCATTATACTATTTAATTATTTGTTAAAAACATTCCTATGTGGCTGTTTACTGACATTGAGCATTAAATTAGTCTTCTCGCCTCCAGACTTAGGAGAAACATATGAATGTGGAAGAGTACTTGACAAGCTTGACAGATGCCAGATCAAGGGGCCCCTACAGGAAGCAGATTCGCAACATGTGCTCAATAATGGCTGAAACAGTGCGAGAACACAACCGTTCCATTCTGTCTGACTGCTCCTCGTTGTGCCTGACAATTGATGACAAGGATCCATACCGCTTGGTTCGGTTCCAGGCAGCCAGATTGACAACGAAGGGGCATGTCTTGGTTGACCGTGGGTTACTTGGTGTGGCTGCTTTGATGATGATTTTAATAATTTTTGTCGGAGTCGTCATTATTGTTGTCACAAGACCCTAATGACAATTGTTGAATCGCCAAGTTCAAGGTTCCCACAAGAAGTGGTGACTTGCAGAACTACGACGAAGACTATGCCATAAAGGTTTGCCAGAGCATTGCAGGGCTACTGGCGGCAGCGTGCACAAGCCTCGATGGCGTGTTTGACGCAACGTTGCAACCCAGTCGACTGACTCATCAGTTTTTTTTAATTTGGTGTTCCTGATGTGTTTGTGTACCATAAGTGTACCAGGCTGTTGAGGGTCTCTAAATGTTGTTTGCCGGCCAGTCAGGTATGACTCAATATTGCCAAAAGTTCACACCATTGTGACAGATGGAGCGAGGCCAATGACGAAGGCCCGTGCCTATCTGACATGTGGGTTCGGGAAGGTCAGCCTGTGCATCAAGGATCCGGTTCACACCATCAGAATTGCTTGCATGACGCCATGCCAAGTGGAGACTGACTTTGCTGGATGGTGGTCTGACGTTTCTTGGAGCTCGTCATTAGGCTGAACCTTTTATTAATGATTGGTTGTTGTCCTTTTGGGGTGGGTGGTCCTTCTGTGATTGTTGGCTGCCCCAACCCAACTTCAGGTGTTTGACTCGAAACATAGTCTTGTTCCGTCAATACAGTATTCGCAAAAGTTGCGGTATACCCTGGTTGCTGCCCAGTGGCTTGTTTGTGTCTCAGCAATTTTTTTAGTCATAATAGTTAAAGCTTGGCACCTGTTTCGGGCTTTTGACTGACGAGTCGTTGTGCAATAGGCATCTGAGAGTGTTAGTTCATTCAACTCTGCCCACATCACCACTTGGCATGGTGATGGATCCAAGGAATGCCACGCTTGACAACGGCTTCGGGCCGAAATCCAGTACAGGTTTGACAACTGTTCTCCGGCATATGTCGTTTGCAGCGCACAGGTGGGAATCCACAGTTGTCCCGCAGCGCAGGTATGTGTTTTTGCAGTCCTCCATTGCCTTACTCCTGTCACTCCGCGCGGCTGACTTACGTCTGACAGGCAAAGAACGAGATCGAGCACTGTCGATGCTTGAACGCATGACCCCTCACCACGCAGCCATAGCTGGCCTTATGGCAGATTGGGGGGATGACGCGGGGCGCCTTGTCAAAATATTTGAGGCACAGCGGTTGTCTGACATAGCGCTGGCCAAAGACCACCTTGACGATTACAAGTCCAGGGTGAGCAAGCTGTACATTGATGGTGGGATTCTGGTCCAGCCTGACCAGCCTGATGAAGACGAGAACCAGCCCTTTGTTTATCATAAAGACCGCTTTTTGATGATCAGATTGCTTTCTCACCGACAGGTTTAAGTCAAAAGACACTTAATAGGACTAAGACTTGAATTGTCGAGGAAGCCATGAAGCAGAGAAACCAGTTCAGGTAGCTGTTGGGATGTTCGTCACTGGTCATTTTGATTGTGCTGAGACTTCAGGTCATACACCGCTATGGCCATAAAGGTTGCCAAAGAAACGCCACCACTCATTGTTGGCAGCAGATTGTTCACCCTCTGGAGCCCAACAGGGGCGGATGACATCAAGAGAGCTATGACATCCATGAGGAGTATTGCCGAGGCAAGTTTGGAGCCTCCGCAGTGTCCTAGATTTTGTAGTCAGTTGGTGTAAGTTAAACTTTAATAATTATATTTATACATTGTTCACTCAACTGAAGTACTGAATTTGGTCAACTTAGGATAGACTTACTGCAGAGTTTCCGGACAGAGGCACTCACCTCAACTTTGCATGTTTTGATTTGAAGCGGTGGGAGAAGATGGTGGCCTTGCAGCGGTCTGACATGCATGCAGCAGCCAAGATTGACACTGACCTAAGATGCCGTGCCATTGCTTTGGCCAGGTCATTTCAGGGGACTCGCATCTTGTCCAACCCTGGCGACGAGGCTAAGCTGGGAGAAGAGTTCAGCGCATGTGCCCTGAGGCTTGTCTATGCCAAGAGGAGGGACCGGTCCTGTCAACCGCTTCAGTTAGTTGAATCTTGGGCTAGGGTCACACTGATTTGATGTTTAGTTCAGGCTCACCAAAGACAGTCATTTTGAGAGCCAATGCTTTCCACGGTCACATATGAACCCCTGCAGGACAACGACTGAGACTGACGAGATTGACAACAAGACTTGGTGGGGCACCAAACTTGGCAACTTGCGTGAGCTGAGGTTTGTCACACCCTTGATAGCGTGGTATTGTTCCATAGAGCAAACTACGGTTGCAGTTGAACAAAGCCTGAGCTTGACCAAGTCCTTGTTGGAGAAGCACTGTGGGCCAATGTTGGACTCTGGCTTGACCATGGATGAGATGCTATTGGTTGTGTTGGGTGGCCCACAGAAGGTGGATGAAATTTGCATCAGGAACAAAGCTGATGAGAAGAGTGGCCTCACTCAAGCAGCTCATGGCTTGACTGACCTTTCAAGGGATTGGGCAGGTCTTTGGCTCAGGCACCATGGAAGACGGTTTGCTTTATACAAGCAGAGGTCTGACGCTGGCGTGAAGAGGCCCGAGAAGCCTGGAAGTGAAGTGTCTGTCGTCAATGCCCGAAGACAGTCCATCAAACGCATGCTTGACCGGTCTGACCGGTCCGACCAGGCAAACACAGTGGCAGGCAAGAAGCTTGGTGACCTCTTTCCGCGACTACTTCGACAACACCAGCCTGACAAGAATGATGGCCTGCAGAAGTTCAGAAGTTACACCAAAAACCAGTGGACTGTCAACAGGTCGGCGTTCCGCACGCATTCACTGACTAACATGAGGCCTGGGGGCGTTTTCAAGCCTGGTCAGGTGTGTTTGGAAGCCCAGAGACAGTGGAATGTGGTTGTCAATGTGGCCGATGTCCCCTTGTCTGATGTGTCGCAAGACAAGCCAAAGGGGTCTGTTGTTGTGATGGCCTGGGGCTGCAATGACGCTGTGTTTGACAACAGTTCAACAGGGTTGACTATGTCGTGGTCAAGAACATGAGGTCTGACGTTCTGTTTGCGTCTGATGCGCCTCCAAAGAGAGGCACTGTCCAGTTAGCGTTGCTCGTGGTTGCGCTTGGCTGTGCAGTGGTTCAGTCCAACAAGTGGAGGGAACTCGATCTTAGACGGCCACATTTCCCTGATGTCATGATGTTTCAGAAGTCGCTAGGCTTGATGATAGCCAAGCTCATGTTGACAAAGAGGTTCAGGACTGTCTATCCAGATTTGGCAGCCAGCTTTCATAAGTTGGCCCGGGCTGACAAGTCTGGCAAGTGGGCAGTGGAGGATGAAGACCATTCCAAGCCTGACCTGTCCAAGCCTAAGCCTGACTACTGGCACATCAATGGCTTAAGTGATGTTTGCGGTTTTCTTCGGAAAGTGCGAAGGATTGACAACAGGGATGGCGCCGTGTTTAGCAAAGTTTCAAAGGCCACCAATGGCTCAGCCTCAACTTTGTCTGACCAGCCTGAACCAAAGGCGGCTGGCGTGCGGCCAAGGCCTGACCGCATCAAGTCCATTTTCACAAGAGCCTCAGCCTCACAGTTGGGAAGGTCCCATATGGGCCCCAAACGTCACCGCCGTTTGACTGTCCAAAAGGGTGCGGTTGCCGCCTTCCACTTTCTTCCTTTGCTTTGTTTCTTGCTTTGCTTTACTTCTTTGCTTTAAACCTTTGTTGGCCAGGTGCTTCTGCTGACCGCTGACCTTTCGCGTTGTTGAGTAAAAAGGTGTGCTTAACTTTTGTCTGGTTATAGTTTATGTGCACCAAACCCCCAAAATGGCCAAATGAGAAAACATTTTTCGGCAAGGCCCAAAGGCCAACCCAGTTTATATTAATACTAATTCAATCCAAATCTGTTTGTAACTTTTGGAACGACCTTAATTGCATACCAATTGCACGTTCAATAGCTGTGATAAAGGTTTCGTTGATGCAAAACAAGTAAACGATTTCAACAGCAACACGTTAATTGATGTTAGACCGTTCTTTGAGGGGCAAATCAAAAACTCTTTGAATAAGCTCAATTGGGAAACACATGAGTTGATCAACAATGACTTGATTGAGTTAGAAAGGGTTTTCGAGTGGATTTCAATTGGAAAGAACTGGAAACTAATTGCAACTAGATTTTGCAATTCGGCTTGCAAAGGCACTGATTAGAAACGTGAAAGCAACTAATTTAACTGGTTCTAAATGCAAATGTCGCGGCAATGTCTTAACCTATTTTCTAGAATCATGTGGAAGAGGTCTTTGTTTTCTTTGGTCCTGAAAAGTGTGCGTACTGTAGTTGCGATTCAAGCTAGGCAAGTCTGCTCAGCAAAGTGCCTTCAACATAAACTATATTTAAAGCAGGTTTTCTTAAGACTTAGTTTGGAAGGGGTAAGAGCCAAGAGGTCCTAAGACGCCTTGATGCCTAAGGCCTACATGTCTCAAAAGTGTGTTTCAGTGTACATGCATGTGCGTATGTGCATATGTACACACACATGTGTATATAAAAATACGTGTATATATATATATTAGTAATATAGTAGGCCCTCCCTCCATTACTAAACCCTCTTCTCAATTTTTTGGGTGATGTCCCCGGGGTCTTTGCCTTGGAAAGTGTTGAGAGCACTTCAAAGTTAGTCTTTGGGAGGAGGGGGTACTATATACTTATTCATATGTTGATATGGTCCAATCATGTCCTCACCAGAATCTTGTTGGTTTGATGTAAAATTAAGGGATCTAGGGACTCTCTGTGGTGGCTCGGCAGGTGAAACTGGAACATGGAGCACGCGTCATCCTTGGCCACGACTTTGTCTTTCGGCCACTTGACCAATTCCAAGATCCAAAGCGCTACTAGGAACAAAGGACGCTACGAACGGAGCAAAGGGCATCGCTACTAGGGGCAAAGGACGCTACTAGGGGCTCCTGGCCTTACTACTAGGAACAAGAACGCTACGAACGGAGCAAAGACCTTAGTTTGGAAGGGTAAGAGCCAAGCGCTAAGTGGACAAAACATGAGAGTCGGTAGTTTAAGTGAGGTTTGCTCTCCTTTCGGTTCAGGTTTGTGGACCCAAAGGGTAAGAAAAAGAAGGCGCATCTCGCTGCTTCATCCGCTGGCTTCGATGAGAAAGGTATCCCAGTGGCTCGGCCAGGTCCAGAGATGAGTTGGTTTCTCCGTCAAGAGATCCAATTTCGCAAGGTATGAAATAGGTATAAGGTGGTGGCAAGGATCAAAGAGAGATCTCATCAATTTCTTTTAAGCCTTTCTTGTGTGGAAAGACAAAAGCGTTTTAAGGTGGTGATCGACTGGCAGTATGCAATGTCCGAGCTGTCTCGCAAAAATGGAGTCACTTGGCGCTGAACGAAGTGCTTGGGGAAGGCCATCAGTGCCGTCGGTCCACTCTGAGCATCATCCGTTGAAGGGTTTGGACAGGGTTAGTAGCAAGGACGCTATTAGGAACAAAGGGCATTGCTACTACGAGCAAGGACGCTACTAGGGGCTCCTGGCATCGCTACTAGTAGCTAGAAGCTTTTAGGTTGGAGGCCACTACTACTAGTAATGCCCTTATTACAAGTAGCGATGCCCTTGCTACTAGCAAACCTTCCCATCCAAAGCATCTAAGTCAACCCTCAGGCCTATCGGCTGCAATGTCGTTCTTTGTTAAATCTGTTTCAGAAAAAAGGTGCAGATAATTTTCAGAAAAGTTTTCAAATTAGTAGCAATGTTCGCTAGTACTAGGAACAAGTGCATCGCTTCTAGTAACAAGTGCCTTACTATTACTAGTAGTACCAAGAAGCTAGTAGTAACAATAAGCTAATAGCTTCTTGTTACTACTAGTAAGGCACTTGTTACTAGAAGCGATGCACTTGTTCCTAATAGCTTCTTTTTTCTACTAGCTTCTTG
>CAXAMN010001102.1:103202-148773 GCA_963970005.1 Durusdinium trenchii
AGCTACTAGTAACAAGTGCATCGCTACTAGGAACAAGTGCCTTACTACTAGTAACTATCACTCGCAGCGGACGATCACCGTGAAACGATGTCCGCCTTGTGCTGGACACGCAGGTCTATGCACAAAAGAGCTCCCCACAAAACACGTGCAAATGACCATCTTAGATCAACGGAAGCTTCCAGGAAGTCAAGGTTCGCCCTGCTCCCTGAGTGAAAAGCTGCGCCAAAACAACACGCTTGACATCGTCAAAGAAAGGTGCAGCGCCGACAATGCAACCTTGAGGCAACACTCTACCGCAACATCTGGGCTTTGTACTATTGAAGGAGCCTGGATGGCAGTCAGCAGTTTCCTCATTTCCGAGAAGTTGAATAGTTTCTCGTACGACCTTGTAGATGTCATGATAAGTCGTAAGGTCGAAATCGCGGTTCAACTTGTAGCCATCGGCATGAAATGCGATGGCAAGCTCGTGGAAGGAGACCGATAATGAAGTCTCAACATGCCAGCGTAGAGAACGCAAAAACATACAGCAACTCTCCCAGTCAAGCTGATCGCCAGTCCAGCTCCGAGGACACGGAATATTATTGGGGATCTTGGGCTTCCATTTGAAGTGCTGAATGATTGATCTCCAAGGCCACAAAGGAAATCTAGCTTCACAATCGGCTTGAGTTATTTCAGAAGCTTGTGGTTTAGTCTCATGGATCACCGCCCTATCCGGTTGGAACGTGGGAAGCATGGAGTGCAACTCAGTCAGCCAGAGCTGGTGTTTCTTGATGGCTTGAGTGGCCTCTCGTTGTACCTCAGCAAAGACGCAAGCATTCTGCAAAGCACACTCCTTGGCAGTAGCGTCAGCCAAACGATTTTGAATCACATGTTCAAGCGTGGTTCCTCGTAGAGCAGCTAACTCCTCATTGAGGATTTCAACCGGAATTCCATCAAAGCAGTGGGCTGGGATCCATTTGATCCTAAAAGGAGGGTCATGGACAGCTCTCCTGGCTTGTGTCAAACGCATCAGGAACTGCCACCATGGGAAACAAACCCACTGGCGGTCTGGAATACCTCCGCTGAAGATGATATTGGCCTGCTCCACAACACTGAGGCAATCGCAGTATATTGTAGCCGGGAAGCAGGCAATGGAACATGCATTGATCACACCCCATAACTCAGCGACATACGCCGACAGATTCCAGTGGAAAACCGGGCCAGAGTATCTCACTTCTCTGGCTTCGTCAATGACTGCTGACGCCGCGCTTGTAAGCCAGAAACAGTCGGCGAAAGCAACTGAGCCGTCTGACCAAAATCGCTCTTTGTGCTCCGCCGAAAATGAGTCAGCGATTGCAAGTTGGTCAATGTCTGACAGTTGAAGCCGGTGCCTGGCGACGGCCTTGGGATGTGAAACATGCCCAAGAACTCCAAAGTTGGAACCAAATTCATGTAAGACTGGAGCTCCGATAGCTTCGTGAACTTTGTGGCAGGAAAGCAAGTGGTTCACGCACTCCTTGTTGTCTCCGCAAAATCTGCACAGCGAGGAGTTGACCCAGCCCGAGGCGGCAAGGCGGTCATTGGTGAGGGTGCATCCTACGAGGATGTTCTCAAGTCGAAACTCAAGTTCATGTTCATGGGATTGAGGCTTGATAATTTGTCTCAACAAACGCGTGGTTTGCTGGAAATCGAAGACACCCGTTGGTTTCACAAAATCTTTCCTAGACTTCGGATCGATAGAGGAGTAACATGCATGTCTGGCAATGTTTTGAAGTGCCTTGCTGAGGCACCTAGGGGAGAGCCCGACGAACTTGATGGCAGGGCAACCACAAAACGAGATGTGGAGTTCGTCGTCATAATTGATTCCCAAAGAGTCAAAGGCTCTCTTCAGGGTGCCCGCAAGGCAGTGGTTGCCAGTGGGCGACCTCCATGTTCTGTAAAGCTGAGTCGCTGCTGCATCTGAGTGTCTACACAGTCTCGAAACTTCAACAATGGTGTTGAACGCATCGGCTAAATGGGGGTCAGTGCGGTGTGGCTTCGCGAGAACACATTGAAGGAGTTGCTTGGACCGCCACATTGGTTGTCCAACCCACAAAGTTCTAGCAATCGCATTTTGAATGGACTTGTAAGCCTGTTGAGGAATCTTGGTGCATTGGGCTCCAAAGGTGATTTGAGGGATGACCTTGGAACCAATCAAGAAACATCGAACGGTCCTACTGACAGGGAGGGCGGCAATGTTATCTAGATCTCCAAGCACTTTCTTCAACTTTGAATCAGGGAACCCAAAGTGCGACCGTTCAGAGGTGTAGATTTTTGCACCGAGGACATCGAGCTCGAGAACAACAGGGAACCCTGGAAAACAGACCTTCAGTTGCTTCCTAGCGCAGGAGTCCGAGCCCCAAGCGGACGACTTACCTTCATTAAGCTTCTGTCCACTCAGAAGGTCCCATACCTTGTTGGCCTCGATAGCCTTTTGGAGCATGGCAATTTGTGTGAGTTTACACCATAAGTAGGAATCGTCTATGTATGCACGAACGCAGATCTCAGGCAAATGATCGAGCAAATGACACCAAACTTTGGTGTATGCGTTAATCGCAAGAAGGGACAATGAACACCCCTGACAAACCCCGTTGGGAGCTGTGGTGGAGAGATGCGAGGTCCACCGTCGATATGACAAGTGCCTGTGCAGGCCGTCGTAGATCTTGACAAAGAAAGAGACAAATCCCTTGGGCAGCCCAAATGCGAGGAAGAGAGCCGCTACAAAGTGCGGCGCAACTCTGTCGAAGGCCTTGGCTTTGTCAAGTTTGATGCCAATCAGAGTCTCCTGTTGGAGTTTGGCCTCGTCTATATCGAGCCGAAGCTGGTTAAAAAGGTCGGACATGTGCCTACCTTTGATTCCTCCTAAAATACTGCTAGGCATGATGTTCTGTTGCCAGTCTTGCAATTGAGCAAAGCGGGCGCCAGTATAGGCCAAGAGAAGTGCAGGAAGAATCGTGATTAATCTTTTATTTAAGGGCGTAGACGGCCCCGGCTTGTTAAGGATGACTTGCTTAGCGCAGACAAGAGACTTCGGCAGTGGTTGGTCAGAGGATTCGATGAGGTCGAAAAAGTCAGCGCAGGGCTGCAGTTCGTCGCTCGAGAGTTTTTGCAGCTCAGTGGTGCGCCATCCGTCTAACCCGGGAGCGGCGGTGGGTTTTCTCTTTTGAATAATCTTGAAAAGATCATGTCCCGTAATCTTAGGGAGTTCAACCTCAAGCCTTTGATCTTGAATGTATGGCCAAACCGTGTCAAGCATTTTGAGGGGATGATGCCTCAAGACATTAGCACTAAAGACCTGATCCCATTCATTATTCAGTGTTGCGAGGGCCTGATTCGGCTGATAGACAACATTCTGCTCAGCATCGATGACGAGGTTGGCAGGTTCGTCTTGCTGTTTATTACGAAGATGCTGAAAAATGTAGGAACAACCACGAGAAGCGGACTGTCTGATCCGGCTTTTCCAGGCTTGGATGCGTTTCAACTTGAGGGACAACTCATGGGTTTTCAAGGATTGCTCAGCCCATCGTTTGGCGAAATGAACCTCGACCAAAGAGGGGCAGCCATTGTGGTTCCAGCACATGGGGGATTTAAGCTTCAACAGCTGCTTACGTGCTTTAATGGCCGTTGACATCGTAATGAAATGATCTTGAGCCGAACCCATGTGCCTGGAAAGGCGGGTGAAAAGCTCAGTGAGGCGACCGACCAAACGTGCAAGCACAGACCCAAAATGGTTAGCAGCGCAATGCGATGGAAGTTGCTTAGGAGCAATGGTTTTAGTGATAAACACCGGCTTGTTACCTCGGGAGCGTGGTCCCTCCCCCCAAACGGCACCTTTGGCAATCATGGTTTCCTGCAAGAAGTTATTAACAACATCCCATTTATGATCAGCAGTGTTGCAACTCTCATATTTATCTTGAAAAGACTCCTTCCAATCGACCGCCTGATAGTGGCTGTCGGGACCACTGCACTGGTCAAGAATGAGAGGCGCCGTCTTGCGAAGATGGTAACCAGTTTGGCTAATGGAGTTCCACTGGAAAACAAGTTTGATGGGACGATGTTGCTTGTTGAAGGTCTCCATGACTTCAGCACTAATCAAAGCAGCGAAAGCAATGTCGTTAACAAGGATGGAGTCAATCGAAGTGCACCCCTCTCCAGGACCCGCAAAAGAGCAGTCGTTGCTAAAGGTGATTGGTCGGGTGATTTCCCCATTGTCATCCACAGTGGCAACCGGATCGTGCCAAGCTTGAAAAGTCAAGGCAGAAGCAAACGCGGGGTAACTCGAGGGTGGAGCCTGGAAATCACCTGCGACAATCACCGGGATGGACCCAAACTGTGCCACAAACAAGAGAACATCCTCAAACAGGTGATTGTTTTCGGCGTGAATCTTAGGGTCCTGGGAAGCACTAGTTGCAGCGTAGATGGAAACGACCAAGGCTCTTTTACGGGGGGTAGCCTGAAGCCAGGCTGCCACCACCCTTTTGGTCTTGAAAAGCCCCTCATAGATTCCAGTGGCATCGAATTGGGGATCGAAGGGGCGGATGTATGCATCACCACCGGCAATCAAAGTGCCCCCGCACGGTGTTTTCGTTGATTTGGGCCCGTGCCACAAACCGGGGAGAAGATCACCAAAGCATGGCATGAATCCCTGGCTCTTAAAGATATGGGAAGCCGAGCGATGGTTGTTACGCCCGACCCTGGTCTCCTGAAGACACACCACATCAGCACCCCAGGACTTCCAAGTGATGTCAGTCATAACCGACCCAATATTGGCGGAAATGAGAGTCATGTTCTTCTCATGAGGCCCTTCCCCGGGAAAACCGAGCGAGGCATCGAAATCGAAACGCTTCCAAAGACTGCATCGAGGTGGGGCAAATCGATGCCCTTGCCAGAATCCCTCCCCGTCATGGTCGAAATGAGCAGCGCAGTAGCATGTTGTTTTAGTCGCAGCAAAATCGAGAGGTTGGAAGTTCCAACCGCCTGAAAGATGGTCACTATTGAATTGTGGGCCATGGTCACTCCACAAACACAGATAAGAACGGTAGAAAGTCACACCAACGAAAGGCAGCAGCACACGGAGAGCTGGCTGAGTGGCAGTGTCAGGCCGGAAGTCCATTAGCAGGTCAACAGACTCAAAAGAGGCACATGTCGTCCCCTCGGCTGAGGACCACAGAAAGCAATTGAAGCAATTGCGAAAAACCCCAAAAGTCCAGTGAGGGACACCGAAGCAAGCGAAAGACACGGTGGAAACACTGGGTATCACCGCAAAGCGACACCAGCAGCACAAATCACAACAGAGAAAGAGAAGAACCGAAGGAGCGGAGAAAATCCAATGCTCCACCCTAAATCTTCAGCACTGCTTCGAGTGCTTGGCAGGCGGTGTCTCACCGGACGGCTCACGCGTCCTTGTGTTGGCCAAGATTTGTCTCAAGGCATCTTGTATGGAGTCAAATTTGCCATCAACTTTGGTCTCAAAGGTGGCCTGTCGAGCCTCAATCTTCTCGAAGCGCTCCTCTAGCCGGAGAATGCGGGCATCCTCGGACTTGCTTGGATGAACAGCAATGGGTACAGCTGGAGTCCAGGCTTTTGGAGGCTCTGGAGTGGCCTGACCTTTGCCTTTACCTTTGTGCATTCCTTTCCCTCCACCCTTGGTCAGCTTTGGCGGAGTGTTGTCTGTTTCTTGGATCAAAATGTCAACGACATCTGAGTTGATCTGCACCGAAAAGGAAGACACTGTTGGTTTACGATCGGCAGTGACAATCCACACGTGTACTCCTGCAGCACGAAATGTCCTGAGTGGCAGGACGGGGATCTTAAGTGCTTGCATGGTCGAAGACACGACGTGCTGTGCACCCGTGGCAGCAGGCCATCCCGCAAAGGAGAAAGTGAACTTGGGCACTACATCGATGTTGTCTGCAGTGACTCGTGGGTCATCTGCGAGCAACTGAGCCCTTGCCTTGCCGATGCTGGAAATCCAGACTCTCGGTGCAATCCCCCTTCGTGTGAGCACAAGGCCAGCCAGGCCATCAGTTCCATGGACTGTCTTCCTGATGTTGGCGAGCTCAGGGATCGAAGGCGGCCAGAACCGCGGCAGTACAGACGTATCTTCACTGTTACGACCTTTCTCCAGGAAATCTCTTGTCAACAGAGGAGTAAACCCGCTGGCCTCAATGAGCGGAGTGCGAACAGCATGCGGTGCTTTCAGGATACATTGAAGCAAAGGATCTTGCTTGTTGCCTCCAGGGTGTGAGGCGATTCGGTAGCCAAAGATGACGGCTGAGCTGTCAAGTTTTGGCACAACTTCACCGAGCAATGCCTTGAACGAGGCAATGGGGCTTTCACGAAATCTGTCAAGATCTGCTTTGGAGACGAGTCGGCCGTCAATCTCGAGAACAATCTCACATACCGCACCAGTTGTCAGCTTGGCAATCGGAGCCGGCAGCTTGAAGTTGATGGTACCACGAATGACATACATCATGACAAGCCTCTTGTAAGAGATCTTGGCAGCAGTATCGTCAACCGAGATTTCGAACGGCCCCTGCACCTTACCAATAGAGGCCGACTGAATCAGGTTGTCGCTCGCTGGCAGCAGAATGGCGAGATCATTGGATCCAGCAGCTTTGGCAATATCCTGAATGTGGGTCTTGGTCGCCAAGACGATGCCACCTCTGGCTCCTCCAATCTGGAGTCTGTGATTCTGCGGGAGAACTGAACCATCAGTACCAGTGAACGGAATGGGGTCCTTGAGAAGCAGGTCTTCCCATTTGCACTGTGCAGGCCTTGGCACAGCCTTCAGCCACGGGTCGCTCTTGAGCCAAGGATCCTTGTCACGAGCAGACGTTGAAGTCGTGGTCTTGCCGGCATCGCTCGGTGCAGCCGCACCTGCAGGCTTCATGGTAACATCTTCTTGGTCATTTCCTCCACCTGAAACGGTGTCCGGTGGGAAGCGATTCTCAGAAACACGGACCAGAAACCACTGTCGGATGTTGGAGGCGAACTCAACAAGGAATGGGTGGGCTCCTGCCTCGTTCCACAATGCTAAAGCTTCATGTTGTGCCCGATACAAGTCAGCTGCAAGAGCATGAAAACTGAGTTGTCGTCGTTGTGGAGGCTGCAAAGGGACCGTATTGGCTGCAAGTCGCTGGTAGATGTGAGCAAGAAGCTGATACCCACACATTCCTCTTGGGCTGTTCTGGTCGTAGAAGTGGATAGAGATTTGCGTCTCCCTTGCTCCAGTGACATTGAGAAGATGGACAAGTAACGGTTGCAACTGAATATGGCTGTCGACTGGAAAAGTGAACGCAAAATTGGACGAATCCTCATGGAGGTAGGCTTCAGCCTGGACCCAATGCCTATTGACTTCAATGATCCAAATGACCTGGTTGTACGCTCTGTAGTCGGGAGTGTAGTCATTGAAGAAGTGCAAATGCGATGCTCCAAGGCTCCACGATGAGGGCGGGCAGAAGAGAGTCTGTGGATTCATGGCCCTGGGGCCCTCTAAAGCAATGTCAAGCTCATCGGAAGACAGCCAATCTGGATGCTGCAAGATCTGATAGAGACGGTCCTGAATCCTGTCTCGCACGAGTTGTGTTCGATCCAGCCACGGCAGTGGTGTCACAGCAGGTAGTGGTGGTTCCGGTGGATTATGAGCTTGAGGACGTAGCGGAGGACATGCTGTGTCCAAAGCGATCTGCTGGTGAGGACGTCCTTGAAATTCTCGCCTGGCCAGGAAACACAAGAAGTTCTTGCGCAACGTGTAGGCAAGATGGCTGATGTCGACTGGCATTTGGGCCCTGGCCCAGTCTTCGCTTGAGCATTGCATCGCAAGCTGGATGAGTTCATTGTATTCTTGGTTCAAGGTCATGTGGTTGGAGATGTCTGCAACTCCCTGATGGATACCATGCCTCCTGTACCAACGATAAATCAGATTCCACCCACAGATGTGTGGTGGAGGGTCGTTGTACTCATAGTTGACGTGGAATCTGTGCGGGGCGATGTCGAGAAGTCTTGCAACCAGGAATGTCAACGGAGTGTGCAACTGGACAGGGACCTGGATGAAGGTAACCTGTGTTTCAACTCCTTGTCTGGAAACTTCAATGCCTGCCCAATGACTGCCAATCCAAACAGGAATCGCTGTTGTGGCGTTGTTCACAATGTTGAGTTCACCGAAAATGGGATCCTCAAAGTCACCGTTGGCGACATTCCAGAGCTGCGGAGTCCCAAACCTGAGCCAGTTTTGCTGCCATTGCAGGGCTTGTGTGTAATGGAACATCTCATCTGTGGCGACCCAACCATGAGTGTCACACAGGAACTCAACCCTGGACGTGAAGTCAGACATAGCTGGGAGAGAAGGTGGAGCAACCAGATTAAGGTGGTGCCCCCCTGCCCGTGTCGGTGCAGCAAAACATAGATCGATGATGTCTCCATCCTTGATGGAATGGGAGGAATTGCACGCAGGTAAGCCATTGATCTCATAGATCTTCAAGGGATTGCAGGACTCTTGGAGGCGGAACTGGACAGCAGGCCTGCTGATCGGGATCTGAATACCTCCAAGCGGCTCGTTGTGGAGCCGAACAACAGCCTCAGCATATGGTGCTTTATCGCAATCTTTGGCCTCAAAGATGAACAGAGAAAATGTAGCCTCCCCTGGAATGCGAGCGAAGTGCTTGTTCCTCCCTTGAAAGATGGAGAGCTGAGAAACCTGCTCCAAAAAGTGTTGACAGTTTTCTTTTGTGAGGAAAACGGTGATGTTGACCTCTTCTGGCTGTACAACAATATTGGCAGCAAAATTCTTGGCCGAAGAATCGTCTTGCAGTGTTTCGACGATCTCCTGCATCATCCAGAACACTTCCAGCCCAGAATGATATTGAAGGTCTCGCCGCGGTGGCACGACAATGTCAAGGGCGCCCGCCAACTTCGGGGAATCATCGATGACCTTAGTATGGGCAAAATGTGAGTAAGCACGAATCTCACAATTGCCAATGGTGGCAAGTCCGGCCATGAGCCTCAAGGATGGTTCACGTCCTGCAAACTGCTCAACGAGGGTGCGATCGTCGGAGTGGAAATCGTCAACCCTACCATAAATTTGCTCAAGGATCGACGTCGGTCCACAGAAATGCTCCCCGAAAACTTGCATCAGGGTCTGCTTTGACTTGGCATGGCATTCGAAATATCTGTTGGCACAGGTTCCGAAAAGAATCCACACACGGTCAGAATCAATGGGCTGTTCCTTTCGAATGGAAATCCAATTCCAGAAATCACCTGTGGGGATCAAATGCACGAGACCCTCGTGAGCGAACAGGATGCTATTGTGAGTCGTGAGCCGGCTAAACCAAGCATTGCGAACAAGGCCGATCGGGTCAATCCTACATTCACTGACTGCATGCAAGGCGATGCATAGCGTCAAAACACTGTGTGGGACAGTGATCGCATTGCCTATGAAGTGAAAAGACTCACTCACCTTCTCAGAAAGCACTACATGCTCAGTAGCCCCAAAAAGACAGCTGAACATGGCCGGATCGAAGAAGGAGAAGCCTGAAGCATGCTCTTGAAGACAGGCAAAAATCCCTTTCTGTGCCAGGTGGTGTCTGGCAAGCTCATGCTGGCGTGTATATGAGGCGCACAAGGTGGGCAGCACCTCAGAGCCACTCGGGATTCTGGATCTGATGATCTCATTGGTCTTGTTGAGGTTGTTCTCGAACCTGGCACGCTTTGCGGGAGGAAGGAATTCGACCGAGTCGTAAATTTTGCATTCCGATGGTGAAAGCAGCAGCTGTGAAACCCACATGGAAGGCAGTCTGAAATGATAGGCCTGATCGGTCCAATGGGACCTTGGGATCATGGGCAATTTGAGAACGAACGGAAAGGCCTGGCTCTGGATGTCCGCCCTAGTCCAAACGCCCAACCAACGAGTCCTGGCATGTGCAACCATGGAATTATATGGAGTGACTTGGTCCCAAACAAGGCGGTAGCCTAGCACGTGAGCAAAGGCTTTCACTAAACGAAAATGAGGATGTGCCACAACATCGTCGGCACACTCCGCAGAGATCACAATTGCCTGCAAAGAAAAAGCGAGTTCCAAAGCATCCAGAAACGCTTTGCCGTTGCTATCAGACAGCCCTGCTTTCAAACCACCCTTGCTCCATGATTGGCAAGGGGGTGACATGGTCACCATCAAGTTGGCTTGTGTTCGACAGGCCTCGATGATGCTCGGCTCACCGACTTCTCCACACAACCCAACAAATTTTCCATGGCTCCACGATCGACCCGATGTCAAGGGCAGTGTTCGGACAGGTGTAGCATACTTCGCTTGCCAGATTGTCATGACTTCACTATCATGATCAATGAACAGTTCTTGTCCAACACAAATGGCCCTCGCCTCTGAGTCCAACCACTTCAATCCATGGTGCCACCCACAGAAAGCACCACAGAAGAGGTGCGCCACGTCCCATGGGAGAGAGGAAACCAGCTCTGGTTTGAAACAGATGTGTGCTTTATCAAGCTTGATGATGCTGCTGCTGGGTTCAACTCGTTCTCCAGAGCACACAATGTCAATGCCTTTGCACAAATGTAAGCACCTGTTCCGAGGATCACGAAAGGAGACGCGGACCCTCGAGTCGTCATTGGATTCAACAAAGCCTGCGGCAGGTGTGAACCATAACGCTCGAAGATCAACCCACTCATCCCCATAGTCCAAAACCTCACCAGCAATGAAAGTCCTGGCCCCCACGGTTGGCGTGGGTCCAGGTTTCAACCCCGAGAAAAGGCCTCGGACATGGCAGTCATCGATCTCCTGGATAAGATCCCGCAGACTGGGGTCCAGCAAGTCCATGGCGAAAGTCCTCTATCGAAGCAGGAGGAACAACAGGTCACGGGAAGCGGCTGGCACTCTGTTGTAGAGTGCCTAGTGGACACCGTCCCCGTTCCTCGCGGAACGGCAGACGGCCGCAGGCGGCCGGACGCCTAAGCCTTCAGGCTTTGGGCCTTGTGGCTCCTTACTACTAGTAACAAGAAGCTACTAGTAACAAGTGCATCGCTACTAGGAACAAGTGCCTTACTAATAGGTAACAAGAAGCTATTAGAAATTAGAAACAATGTTCGCTACTAGTAGCAAGTGCCTTACTACTAGTAACAAGAAGCTACTAGTAACAAGTGCATCGCTACTAGGAACAAGTGCCTTACTACTAGTAACAAGAAGCTACTAGTAACAAGTGCATCGCTACTAGGAACAAGTGCCTTACTAATAGGTAACAAGAAGCTATTAGAAACAATGTTCGCTACTAGCGAGCACTGCCGAAATGGATGTGGTTCCTCGGACGCGTTCCTCGTGAGGATGAACGCTTTGAATTGGACATCCGTTTGTCGCGTCAGCAGGTGGCAGATATTCAACCTCGAATGGTTGAGGCAAGGAAGCTTCTTTGGGAATCGTTTCACCTGTAGTAACAAGCTTTTTAGTACGTCTTTGAAGCTTCTTAGTAACTAGAAGCTTACTAGGTGAAGGCCTGAGGGCCATTGCTATTAGGTTGGGGGCCATCTCTTCTAGTAACAAGCTCGTAACAAGAGGCATGTATTCAATCATGTGCAAAAGAGGCAATGTTGTTCACAAATGTTTTATTTGCAAAAGCAAGAAAGACGTACTAGGAACAATGACGCTACTAGGGGCTCCTGGCCTTACTACTAGGAACAAAGGACGCTACGAACGGAGCAAAGGGCATCGCGTCTGGGAGCGATCGGACGCTTCAAACGGAACAAGATTCCTTGCAAAGGCCAACCGCATTGCTTCGGGTTTTGGTGTCCAGCTCCTTGGCTCAAAATCGCATAAAAGCAAGGCTGTCTTGTTTCAGAAACGGGAAGACGCAATGGCCTTTTACCTAGTAGCTTCCAACCTAATAGCAATGACCTCGACCCTAGGATTTGATTGTTCTAGCTTCTGTTTTGCATTGGTTCTATGCTTTTTGTCAATTCTGTTCGACGTGAGACAGAAAAATGCGCTCCCTTAGTTTCACAGCGTTTTCCCTTTCCCTTTCTTCCCTTTCCGCAGGTACAGTTTTCATTTCGTGGATGCCATTGATCCCAGGCTGGGGGGTTGTTGTTCACTGGCGGCTGGCGTCCACCCTGTCTACTAGTAGAAATATGTAGAAATACCAGGAGCGCCCCTAGTAGAGTCCTTGCTCCTAGTAGCGATGCCTTTTGTTCCTAGTAGCTTCTTGTTACTAGTAGCAGGGTTTCATGGCACATCTGCAGATTTTTTGAAAGTCGGGAGCATACCACTAGTAGCAAGAAGCGGGCACAAGGGGTGGATTGAGTTGCGGCGCTAAAGACCTACTAGTAGCATCCTTGCTCCTATTTGCGATGCCCGGAGCCACTAGTAGCTTCTGGCTACTAGTAGCATCTGAGGTCATTTTACGAACGCCCTACACGGCGAGATCAGCTCCCCATAATTTGCAACTTCTTTCCACACCGGCATCAAAGCGGCAAATCCTTTTAATATTCAATAAGGGAACAAGTGCATCGCTTCTAGTAACAAGTGCCTTACTAGTAGTAACAAGAAGCTATTAGAAACAATAAACTTCAAGTTATTACTCGCCCGCCCCTGAACAAATCCAACGATTAGATGATAGGTGCAAAGACGTGATACGACAACACCTGCGGTTCTTATCCTTCAGGCAACATCTCACATATTCGTTCAAGCTGGGAGTTTTCACTGGCTACCATCAAGAAGCTACTAGGAGCAAGGACGCTACTAGGGGCTCGTGGCCTTACTACTAGGAGCAAGGACGCTACTAGGAGCAAAGGGCATCGCTACTAGAAGCGATCAAACTGCAGCGTTGCAACATCCTTCTCACATGCAACTGACTCGGCGGGACCCCCGTGTGTACAGCATATACTCTGCAGCGTCTCATCGACTTGGCTCTAACTCGAACATGTCAGGGCATTTTTTCCGGGAATTCTCTGAGCACTTCGCTTGTTCTCCCTTGCGTCTTGGGGAGGCCATTGCTATTAGGTTGGAGGCCATCGCTACTAGGAGCAAGGACGCTACTAGGGGCTCCTGGCATCGCTACTAGGAGCATTACTTTCTAGTTTCTTTACTAAGTTCTTGTGTCTTTCCTTTTTTTCGCTTTCAATGGTTTTTCACTTGTGTTTTCGCGCACTGCCCCCGGCCTCACCGGCCATAAGTTTTGACTTGAACAAACCAAGAAAACGGTGCGTGTGCTCCTGGCGTCCTCGATTGTCCCTTCTTACTTAGGTCATTGTGCTTACTAGAAGCGCAACAAATGAGTCGGTAGGATTAGTGAGATGCTGGCGCAAGTACAAACCACGCGTCACACAACCTTCGCATGGTGCAACAATGGCGTTGAGGAAATCAGTCTTTAGGGCCCAGCCCGGCTGGGAGGCCATCGCTCTTAGGTTGGAGGCCGCTCCTAAGGTAGCCCAGTGGGGTCGAGTCGGAAGAACGCACTAAGCCAATTTGACCAAAGCGGGACCATTCTTGAGAAACAAAAGACAAACCGAACGGCATGTTCTGTTTCAAGAGACCTTAGGTCTGTTTGTTCGTCAAAAGACATCAATACTTTGAGTGTTTTTTTGGAGCCACGTTAGGTCTCGCCGTGCTACATTTGATGATGGTGGAGATGAAGCAGTGGCGCCCAAGCGATTGCTTTTGCAGATCAAGGCGCCGATCCCGTTTTGGATTTCACTACCGTGTTTAAAAGATATTATGGCGCAGGCCTAACAGAAAAACATATAGAGAAAGGTCCAAAGCAAAAAGCAAGCGAAAAAGAGAAGGGTAACACACAATGACAAAATGCAAAAGGAAGAAAACAAAGGGCAAAGGACAAAACATGGAAGAAAGGTCAAAGAGAAAAGCTAAAATAGTCTGAAGAAAGGTCTAAGGGACAAAGGACAAAGAATGGAGAAAAGGATCACGTGTGTAAAGAAAAAGCAACCAAAAAGAGGAGCACGTGTTAAAAGAAGAAGGGTCTAAAGAAGAAAAGGGTAAACACTAAGGAAGGATGCATTTGGAGAAACAACTAAAAATGAAAGAGTCTAAAGACGAAAAAAGGGACAAAGGGCCCAAAAGAAAGGAAGAAGTAACGGAAGAAAGGTCTAAAGAAGAAAACAAGAAAAAGGGAAGACGGAAGACAGAATAACACAGAAAAGGAAAGGTTGACAAGAGAAAGGATTCATTTCACTACCCGTTCTCAAGAACAATGAGCAACTTGCCAATGCGAAGCATTATGCGAAGCATTATGCGAAGCACTATGCGAAGCACTATGCGATGCATTTGAATATAGTTGTTCTTCTTTGAACGTTCTCACTTACAGCAAGTTTTCGGTATTTCAAAAAGGAAGCGAAAGAGCATTCGTTTGAGTTCGCTTCTTTCCAGTGCGACAGGCTGAGCAGTCCTCGACCGAGAAGAAACAACTGTGGTCGATCCAGTTTCTTTTCATGGGATTCGGCGTTCGGTGTTCTCTCACCCTCACCCCCTTGTGGGCTGTGTGGCATGTTGTGGCACACTTGCAATTCCATTCTTTGGGTAGAGGTTTTTCACGGTTTCTCTAGGCACATTTTCATAGAAAGTAAGGACCAAAAGACTTACGCGAGCATGGTGGTGAGGATACCTCGGTCCGAACGAAACAAGAAATCAAGATGAACCAGGCGATTGGGACATCAGGAAATGGACTCAATTGAGACATCACGACGGCATTTCAAAATAGCGATGCCCTTTGCTCCTAGTAGCCTTCCTGCTCCTAGTAGCAAGGCCAGGAGCCCCTAGTAGCGATGCCCGAAATACTCCTCTTGTCCATCAATCGAGGAAATTTCAAGATCGCTTTGTGAAGATGTTGGGCTTTGCAAATCGGCCAGCGGGTCAAGCAACAACGGAGGAGGACGTGCTGTGTGACGTGGAGATCTCTCAACATCATTGATATATCATTGCTATTCATTTGGAGGCCATCGCTTAATTAGTAACAAGAAGCTTCTAGGGGCTCCTGGCCTTACTACTAGGAGCAAGAACGCTATTAGGGACTCCTGGCACCGCTACTAGGAAGAAAGGTCAGGAACCGTCCAGTTCCACCATTCGGTTCCGAGGGAGCACAGCACCGCGCTTCGTCGACAGGACTTTGACATTTTTTGGGACAATCTAGAGCCGCTCGGCCCATTCCGAGAAGCTACTAGGAACAAGTGCATCGCTACTAGGAACAAGTGCCTTACTAGTAGTAACAAGAAGCTATTGGGAGCAAGAACGCTACTAGGAGCAAAGTGCATCGCTACTAGGAGCAAGGCCGCTACTAGGGCCTCCTGGCCTTACTAGGAACAATAAAGCTACTAGTGACAAGTGCATCGCTACTACTAACGAGGGCATCACTACTAGTAGCAAGAAGCTACTATTAGCGCCTTCTTTGCCTTCTTTAGAGGTGCTTGCCTAGTTTGGCCCGGCTGAGGCATCAACTTGTTGGCACCGCAGCGATTGGAGTAACACCCCTGCTGAAGCTGGACTTGGCTGCCTGGTGGAAATTGCCTTCTTTTGTTCGCTCTTAGGTTGGAGGGCAGACCGGCCTTTAAAAAATGAGCCCAAAAGAAGTAACTTAAATTAAACTAAAATGAAGTAACTTAACTTAATAGTTATAGCGGAGCAATGGATGTTTGCCAGTCTTCAGTTGCTCCGTGCTTGCCAAGGTGAGGGAGTACATTACATTGCGAGACTTCTCGGGCAACGTCTCAGGCATAGACTGGGCATATAGATGCTCAATTTTGTTCGGTGATACCTAGTAGTAAGAATGCTCCTAGTAGCGATGCCAGGAGCCCCTAGTAGCGATGCCCTTGTTACTACTAGCAATGGCCTTCTACATGAATTCATTGATTCGGGCGCTGTGATGCCAGGTGCTGTCGAAGTGAGCATGCGCATGTGTTTGAGTTCCAAGCCTTCCATGATGCGAATCAGCACAGCTGCCCCGGACTCAGCGTCTCGCCCTTTTGCGACCGATCAGGGCCTTACTAGTAGTAACAAGAATTAGAATAGAAAGTTTGATTAGAATTAAAATTACTACTAGGAGCAAGGACGCTACTAGGAGGTTGGAGGCCAAATCAAAGGTTCGTTTTGATTTGGGTTTCTTCAGCCGTTCTGAGGCCGGAAGTGGAGTTCTAAAGGACCAGGAGGTGATTGGCAGCGCCATTGGGCTCAAAGACAATCAGAAATCAGAAAATTGAAGTCTTACAAAGGCACTCCAGGCCTTACTACTGGGAGCAAAGGAACTTAATTTAGTGTCACTCAGCTAGCTGTGACCGATTGAGGTGTCCTTCGGACGACTGTCTTATGAAAACGCTGAGAGCAAGAACTGGCTTCTTGGAGGATAGATGCTAGAACTTGTTTTGCATAAAATGTTTGAATAGGTCAATGAAGAAATTTTGTTCGGAACCAGAAGCTCAAGTTGACAGAATCGTGATTGCCTAAAACAAGCTTATATAACAATTATATAAATGTGCTTCTTCCACCCCACTATAGCGATTATGGCCTCCATCCTTGTAGCGATGGCCTCCAACCCTAAGTTTCCCTAAAAATCTAGAAACCAAATGAATAGTGCGAGCGCTATCCTGCGTCCTGTCTGTAGTAGCGTTCCTTGTAGGTACTAGCTAGCTCTACTCTAGCTAGCTACCTCAACTTCTTGACCTCTAGCGGCCTTCCCCCCCGCGCGCGTGCGCGCGAAAAAGCTCATAAACTAATAGTGTTTAAACTAAATCCACAAACCGCTTCTTTAAATTTACTTTAAATTAATTCTAAAAAGCTTCTTGTTACTAGTAGTAAGGCACTTGTTACTACTAGCGTGGCACTTGTTACTACTAGTAAAGCCTTGAATGGAATTACAAACCGCTCCGAGGGGAAGCTTCTTCGTGCGCTTTTCCTGGTTCGACACGGAGGGCCGCATGGAGCACGTGTCTCCGGCCGCGCAAGCGGAAAACCTGCAGCACCTCGGGTCCGAAAAACTAAAAACTAAAACAATGTGTTTTATTTTTTTTAAAGTTGTATTTGTTGTCTTTCGTTTTTTTGTTCTTTCCTTTGTTGTTTTCGTGTTTTTCTTTCTCGTTCCACCTTTTTGGCGATCCGAGGTATACCTTCGAGTTCAAACAGACTTGCAGCCCCTTTGCCTGAGCAAACCACCCGTGGTGGCCCGTGATCACATGTGATCGCCAAAAATCAAAGCGGCCTGAGATCTGAAACCAAAATTAGGAACGATCGGACGCTAGGAGCTCCTGGCCTTACTAGGAACTAGAAGCCTCTAGTGACAAGGAGCTACTAGGAGCTTTTTCGCGCGCTACTAGGGGCTCCTGGCATCGCTAGTAGGAGCAATGTTCGCTACTAGGAGCAACGGGCATCGCTACTAGGAGCGATCGGACGCTATTAGGGTGGAGGGAACTAGGAACAAGCGGCCTGAGATCTAAAACCTGATTTCTTAGGCGAATCTTTCTTGAAGTTCCTTGAGGACGGCGTGATGGCACTCCAGGCAGGGTTGATTTGCTCAGCGCGAGGGCAGATCAAAAGATCCCACTTGTCATTTGCAGCGTCCCTTGAATGGGCGCCAGTCCATACTAGGTTGGAGGCCATCACGATTCATATCTCAAAAGAAGATTGAGGTAATGCACTTGTTACTAGTAGCGTCCTTTGCTCCTAGTAGCGATGCCAGGAGCCCCTAGTAGCGTCCTTTGCTCCTAGTAGTAAGGCCAGGAGCTCCTAGTAGCGTCCTTTGCTCCTAGTAGTTGAATGAGGTTGGAGGCCATTCCAGGCGATGTGAGGGCCCTGAGGGTCCCCTAGTGCACGCTACGTATTCTTGATGCAGGTGCGCGCCTATGACAGAGGCGTTGCTGCAGGTGAATTAGACATCGTCAAGCAGAAGCTCAAGTTCACGGAGGTGCGGAGAACCGTGACGATTGACATCACACCGTGAAACACGCGGAGAAGAGGTAACTAGGTTGGCGGCAACCCGTTGTTGGCCATTTGTGTGGTTGTCTTGCCCGTTGTTGCCATAATGCGGAATTCGTCAGAAAAAAGAACAAAAAATCGAATCCTTCTTCTTTCTGGAGTTTAAAGGTCGGGGGCGTCGCCGAAGTCCACAGAGTGATTGTAAGCAGGCTGAACGAATGAAAGGCACGACCTATCATTCAGGATTTGATACCGAGCACAAGGGGGCCGAAAATTGGGCTGGAGGAAATCGCTACTAGGAGCAAAGGACGCTACGAACGGGGCTCCTGGCCTTACTACTAGGAGCAATGTTCGCTACTAGGAACAAAGGGCATCGCTACTAGGAGCACCCTAGTAGGTTGGAATTGGAAATTGTTTCTATCGAAACTCCGTGTTTCAGGATGAGTTGGAGAGAGTGAAGAACCAGCTCTTGGAGGCTTGGCCGTGATGTGGTGCACCATCTGAGGGGCTGTGTGCAGGCGGTGCTGATATACGGGGTGTGTAAGAGGCGCTGATGTGCTGGTTTTAGTATTCTGCTGCCAGTCTGCAGGTCCATGTTGTGTTTGTGGCGGTGCTGAAACCTGAAGCAGTTGCCTAGCATAAGCCAAGCGCAGCACGACAACTTTTGTTGCCAGGACTCCTCTAGATACCAAGAAGAATTGCAAGAAGCTCGGGTTCGGGTGCTTCTTGGTTTAGACTGCTTAAGAGTATCGACAAGATAAGATGTTGAACTAAGCATGTGTGGCATGCGGGGTATGGCATCTGAGTCATCTGATATGTTAGGTTGGAGGCCATCGCTACTAGGGTGGAGGTCATTGCTAGTAGCAAGAACCTACTAGGTGGAGGCCACCTACTATTCTAATTCTGATTTCCTGCTTAGCAAAAAAGCTATTAGTAACAGGTGCATCGCTACTAGGAGCAAAGATGCTTGTTCCGTTCGTAAGGCCAGGAGCCCTAGTAAGGCACTTGTTTCTAATAGCTAACATTGTTACTACTAGTAAGGCACTTGTTACTAGTAGCGTGGCACTTGTTAGTAGTAGCTTCTTGTTACTGCTAGTAAGGCACTTGTTTACCAGAAGCTTCTTGTTCCTAGTAGCGTGGCACTTGTTACTACCAGCATAAGCCGTCGCCCAACGGCCCATGGGAAGATTTCGTTCGTGGGTGCGCAGTTGCCAGGAGCGTGTGGCTCAAGCAAAAGAGGAGGCCGAGAAAAAACAAAGCCTTTCAAAAGGAGGAAAGAGGTCCATCTTAAAGGGGCCTCTCCATGTTTTGCGGGCGAAACTTGGGCACGTGTCAAAACGGTCAACATGTTCTCACCGCCTCTGAAAACCGTTCCAAAGAGGCCAAATTTGAAGCTGCGCGAGCGCAAGCTGCGCAACAAGCTGCGCAAGCTTCGCCCACTTCAGAGGCGAGGCTCTTGAAGCAGAGGCCATCGCTAGTAGGAGCAAGGACGCTACTAGGAGCAAAGGGCATCGCTACTAGGAGCAAGGATGCTACTAGGGTGGAGGTCATTGCTGTTAGGTTCACAGTCTTTGTTTCTGAGGCCGTGGCACCCGTGGTAGCGCAAGCCGATGATGGAGCATGGGAGGATGGGATAGTCGGTTGTCACAAAATGCCGTGCTGCATGCTTTGGTGTCACAGCGGTGTCACTTGCTGGTCCTTTGCTTCCTCCGCTTCCGTTTCGTCTATGGTCATTGCAAGTGGCACAATGCCTTGATTTGTCGAGAGTTTGTTGCTACTAGAAACAAGTGCATCACTTCTAGGAGCAAGGGATTTGCTAGTAGTAACAAGAAGCTATTAGAGTTTGTTGCTTTTTGTTTCCGCTCAGATTTGAAAAGAGGCCATTGCTTGTTTGATACGTTGCTCCGCTTTGCTTTTGTTAGGATATGCGATATGCAACATTGGATGAGGCAAGACAGCAGATCCTTTCCTCAGCTTTCCTTTTTGGATCCTTAGTGGATCTTAGAGACGTCTACACATGGAAAGCATGTTTCCTCGAAAGGAACCAAAAAAGAAGACGAACTAGCATTAGGTATTGTCGGCATCGTTCATTTAATATATTGTTTGCGCTAGTAGGAACAAGTGCATCGCTACTAGGAGCAAAGGGCCTTACTACTAGGAACAAGAAGCTACTAGTAACAAGTGCATCGCTACTAGGAACAAGTGCCTTACTAGCAGGAACAAGAAGCTACTAGGAACAAGAACGCTATTAGGAACAGGTTGGAACCTGACGATGCTCAAGGTAGCACCGTCACATCACATCATCCAACCAGCGATGGCCTCCATCCGAATGGTCCTGATAGCGTCCTTGCTCCTAGTAGTAAGGCCCTGCGCTACTAGTAGCGAACATTGCTCCTAGGCCAGGAGCCTAGTAGCGTCTTTGCTCCTAGTAGCGATGCCCTTTGCTCCTAGAAGCGATGGCCTCCATCCGAAAGCTAGCCCCTTCGATAGCGCCTGCCTTTTTCGCTTTCCAGGTGAAAGCCGAGCTTGTGAGAGCAAGAGGGCAAGTCTTCAAGATACAGCATGACAAGGACCAGTCCAATCAAACATGAAAAGGTTTGGCTACGTTTGCTTTCCTTTTGAGCTTTTGCATGGCTTGGCTGGCGAGGATGAGCTGAAGTCGAAGGTGGAAAGGTTAGAAGGAAATGGTGGACGTCCTTTTGCTGCTCGGCCCTCCAACCTACAAGCAATGGCCTTCAACCTACTAGCAAACACCCTACAAAGCTTTACAGTTTGTTGCATCGTGTTCAAACCACGGTTCTTTAACCAAGCTTTCCCTAGTTGCCATTGCTCGGCTTCTTTTAACCAAGGTTGCTCCAGGGCAGTTGAATGAGCCTGCACGACAGGAGCGGGATGGACAAAGTATCAGGGACGACAAGGAGCAAAGGGCATCGCTACTAGGACAGGTGCATCGCTTCTAGTAACAAGTGCCTTACTAGTAGTAACAAGAAGCTACTAGGAGCAAGGACGCTACTAGGGGCTCCTGGCCATACTACTAGGAGCAAGAAGCTAATAGCAAAAGGAACCTGGTAGCGATGGCCTCCAACCTAATAGCGATGGCTCGCCAAATTAAACTGTGCGTGGTGCGATTGAAAGGAAGGTCTAAAGGCGACAAAAAGATGAAGTTACTTTACTTCCAGTGACTCTCATTGTGGCATTTCAGACAGTTGTACTGCGTCCAGTCAAGTCGCTGTCAGTTGCAGTAGAGCTTCTCTGATAGTTCAAACACGTGTGAGGTGTCTAAGCATGCCTTAAACAAGCACAAACATGTCAGCCATCACCTGGAACAACAGATACTAAACATGCCACAGGCCGTCTTGCACAAGGCAGTTTAGCCCAGCGTATCAAGACAGTTTCGGAGTTGGAGCGCAAAGCTAGAGGTCTTCTTTGCCAGATTTGTGAGCTTCATTTGCAAGCGTGGCAGACTTAAATCAGCAGGCGCAAAGCATGTAGTCATGAAACTGGCATGTCGGAACACTTGCCAGACGAATGTCAGAACTGATGTTTGATCGTCAGAATGTATACCAGACACACACCAGAACAAATATCACCATATTTCGGAACACGTGAAAAACATAATTCTCTTCTTCAAAGAGCTGGGCATGAAGCAAGCCATCTATACTACCACAACGCCTGAACTCCCGGACATCCTGCACCGCACGAATCAGCCAATCCCTGACACAAATATGTTCTTTGTAAACGACACAGTGAACAACAAATCAACCAACTCAGCCTCTCTAGTCAAACGATAACGGCGAATCTCTTCCTGCCTTTGGCAAACTTCTTCTCCAACGACCCTTTCTCAAGGCCTGCAGCCATTGCTGGAAGGTTATAAGACATCGCTAGTAGGTTGGAGGCCATCGCTATTAGAAGCAAAGAAAGAAGTAAAGGAAGAAAGGTCTAACATAGTTTGCTTTTAGGTTGGAGGCCATTGCTACTAGAGAGGGGCATAGAGGAGTGGGTGAAACCTTTGGTGTTTATTTATATCTGGTACACACTTGCTACTAGTAACTTCTTGCTACTAGTAGCCAGGTGCTTCGCTACTAGTGACAAGTGCAGCACTACTAGTAGCAAATAGCTACTAGTAGCTTCTTGCTACTAGTCGAAATGCTCTTGTTGCTAGTGGGTGAACTTTGTGTTTATATTGGAGGCAAAGGCGGAAGGAAGAGGAATGATAGCGGATCGAGTGAGTCAGTGGAGTGAGGTGAGGTGAGTGGGTAAGCTCACTCGTGAATGAGAGGACGGCTGTCGGGCTGCAGAATGTAGATCAAAGTTAGAGCACGAAATATGTAAACCATATTCAACAAAAACATAAGGTACTATTAAAAAACACAAATATATATATATATATACCGTATACCTTCAAAAAGTACTAGAAACCTAATGCCCAAAATAATGATTCTTAATCAATAACGATAACTTTGTCAAGCCCTTGCAACAGAGGTAAAGGGTTTTAATGATTTTTTGCCCTTTATGATGTGTTGCTCCTCGGCCTCGGCTCGGCTCCAGTTCTTGGTTTTGTTGCGCTTTTCCGTCGGGTGAGAGCGATATTGCAGCGATATGTTACATTTTGCCTCACTTTGCGGTTGCCGCCTTCCTGGCATCGCTACTAGGAGCAAGGACGCTACTAGTAACAAGTGCATCGCTAGTAGTAACAAGTGCCTTACTAGTAGTAACAAGAAGCTACTAGGGGCTCCTGGCATCGCTACTAGGAGCAAGTGCAACGCTACTAGGGTGGAGGCCATCGCTAGTAGCTTCTAGCGTATTGGCCCAAAGCGTACCGAATTGTACCGACCTTTCGGTCGCTTCTGTACTAGTAGCGAGGCACTTGTTACTAGTAGCGTCCTTGCTCCTAGTGGCGATGCCAGGAGCCCCTAGTAGCTTCTTGTTACTACTTAGTAAGGCACTTGTTACTACTAGCGATGCACTTGTTCCTAGTAGCTTCTTGTTCCACTTTGCGCTTTGGATCTTTTTGTGGGGTGTTTGATTCCTCGTGATTAGGCTAGCTCCACATAGCTCAACACTCAACTGATTGTGTGCCTTCGGGGTCAATTGGAAATCCTGCAAGGAATCCCTTTTAATGTGTGCTACTTCGTTTAATGTGTGTCTTACTATACCAGGCTTCTACACATGCTACTAGTAACAAGAAGCTACTACCTGGCCTTACTAGGAGCAAGGACGCTACTAGGGGCTCCTGGCATCGCTACTAGGAGCAAGAAGCTATTAGCTTTTTGTTTCTACTAGCTTCTTGTTACTACTAGTAAGGCACTTGTTACTAGTATCGATGCACTTGTTACTAGTAGCTTCTCGTTACTAGTAAGGCACTTGTTACTACTAGCGATGCACTTGTTACTACCAGTAACACGAAGCCGCTGGCACGTGCCGCTCCGGCAAAAGACCGTCCACCAGGATCCATCACAATGGAGACACGAAGACATGGAGCAGGCGACGACGGCGAAGACCTGCCGGAAAGGAAAGAGCTGTGAAAGAGTTGGGAAACGAATTTTCAGAAGAAAGGTTTCAAGATTCAAGATAAATATGAAAAGATATGAGAAGGCGCTTTAAACCTGCCACCTGCCTTCTTTGATTTTCGCTGTTTTTGAGGCCCATCAACACATCATGTATCTGGAGATGAAGGTTCGAGCATTGGAAGAGCTCGAGCGGAAAAATGAGGACTCCCTGAAAGTCTGACGATTTGGTGGAACAATTGCTAGTAGTAAGGGCATCGCTACTAGCAGCTAGAAGCTACTAGTAGCGATGGCCTCCAACCGACTAGCGATGGCATCCAACGTACTAGCTTCTTGCTCCTGGTAGCGAATGCCCTTTGTTACTAGTAGCTTCTTGTTACTAGTAGTAAGGCCAGGAGCCCCTAGTAGCATCCTTGCTAGTAGTAGCGATGCACTTGTTACTAATGAGTCCTCACAGCACCTCGCACATCGCGTGACAGCGACTGAGTCCTCAGTTGGTCAGGACCTGGAACAACAAGTTCAAACGCTGGAGAGGGAGAAGCGACCCGAAAGAAAAGTCCTTGCATTCTTTATGGAAACGCCTTACTTGTTCCTTCAGACTACTCTTTGCTTCAACAGACTCTTGTACTTTTACAGATTAGTTCACCTTGAATTTGTTCTTGGCACAATAGTAGCTTCGTGTTACTAGTATTAAAAATGCTCCTAGTAGCGATGACAGGACCCCCTAGTAGCGTCCTTGCTCCTAGTGGCAGTTGTTCTTGGCTGTTCCAAGCTTTTCCCTACGACGCCTAGGTCGGCTGGTGGTTGCGAGATTTCCTGAGTTTGGAAGCGTTTCTTGCTGCGGTGAGTAGTGCCCAGCATGTCACCACGAGAAGGCCCTGGAGATCGACAGAGGATTCGAAGCTACTAGTAGCCAAGGGCATTTCTACTCGTAACAAGAATTATAGGAGTTAAAACATGGAGTTTCTTGCAACTAGTAGCGTCCTTGCTCCTGTAGCGATGGAAACAAGATGAGTGCTTTCTGTTTCACAGTGCCCCCTTCTTAAGCTACTAGGGGCTCCTGGCCTTATGACTAGGAGCAAGGACGCTATTAGGGTCTCCTGGCATCGCTACTAGGAACAAGGACGCTACCAGGAGCAAAGACGCTTGATTTCATTGTATTCTGTTTGTCTGTATTATCTTATCAAGTGCACTGAGAGCATTGCTTCGCTCTCCGGGCCAAAGTGGGCACTTGCCAACCTGCCGCTGAAAGCGTGCGGGCGGACCGACCCAAGTTAGAGGAGAGTGAAGGCAAACTGTGACCCTTCGGATTTCGATTTTGGTCACGCTTTTCACAAGCTCTTGTTACTAGTAGCAAGAATGCTCCGTTCGTAGTATGGCCAGGAGCCCCTAGTAGCGATGCCAGGAACCCCGTTCGTAGCGATGCCCTTTGTTACTAGTAGCGTGGCACTTGTTTCTAATAGCTTCTTGTTACTACCGTCGCATATACGAACGCGTCTAATTAGGTTTGAAGCCATCGGAAGTAGGTTGGAGGCCATCGCTAGTTTGTGCAATGGAGATAAATGTCACAGAGCTTCATGGACTTCCGCCAGGAAGCCCAAGAACCTGCGATTGTGATCTAGCCAAAGCATCAGCCCAAGCTGGAGAGAGGCTCTCCCGATTTCTTCGAATATCGGCCTAAAAAATGAGCTACTAGGAACAAGGAGCTACACGGCCTGGCAGTTCGATGTTCTGCGGTCTTCATTGCTCCTAGTAGTAAGGCCAGGAGCCCCTAGTAGCGTCCGTGGCCCCTAGTAGCGATGGCCTCCAAACTCGCACTTTTCATACCAGTAGCGTCCTTTCAGCGTCCAATTGAGGGAGGAGAATGTGTGATGGTTCCTGGTCTCGGGGTTCCACCGTTTCGCATGGAACAAGATGAACTCCGACTATCACCACCCCGACTCCAGCAACACAGCCACAAGCCGTCACAGGCCCCGATGCCCTTCTTTTCAAACCGCGAAGTGGTAAAGGGAGGGTCATTTAATTTAGGATTTTTTTGTTTCTCGTGGCTTTTGTGGCTTCCGTGGCTTTTGTGGCTTTTGTGGCTTCCGTGGCTTTTGTGGCTTTTGGCTTTGGTGGCGTTTGGCTTTCGTTGCTTTCGTGGCTTCTGGCTGTTTGCGACTAGTCCATCTTTGGAGGAATGTGAAGTCCGAGGCACAGCTACCAGATGTAAGACGGTCTTGTTTTCATCCAGACGATTCCTTTGGTGGCTTTTCGCTTTTGGTTGCTTTTGATGACTTTGGCTTTCGGTTGCTTTTTTGCCTTTTCGTGGCTTCGGCTGGCTTCTGTTGGCTTTTCGTGTCTTCATTCACTGATATGCTGTAAATATGCCTGGCTGTTTGCCAGCTACGACAGCTCCCAAATCTGTCTACCTATCCATCTATTTGTCTATATCTATCGATCTATCTATCTATCTATCTTTCTATCTGTGTGTCTATCCATCTATCTATCTATTTTTCTTTCTTTCTGTCTCTTTTTCTTTCTTTCTGTCTTTCTCTTTGGCAGCTGTTCTCCTTTCTCTTTTTGCTTTTGCTTTTCCATTTGTTTGCTTTGCAGAGAAGAAGCCAAACAAGGAAGGAAGCAAGCACGAGCTGCTCACCTTTGGATCTGGGGGGGGGGGCGCTGCGCCCCCCCAAAAATGTTAAAAACGTTACTTCAAAGAAGTTTGCTAAACTCAAATTATAGCCATATAAAAACTCAAAAAATATTAACAAAAATCACAACAGACTACCACATATAACCTCATTCATTGTTCAAAATCATTACAGTGAATACATAACTATCTAATTCTTTCCACAAAATCATCACTACTAACCATCTATTACCTCATCCCTTTTATTGAAACCACAACAGTCAATACATCATCACCTCATCCATTCCATACCCAAAACAAAACAACCAAGCAACAAACAAAAAACAAACCTAAAGAATAACGTAAGAAAAACAAAACAATAGACAACCATATAGCATAACCCCTCACCTTTAATAATCCAATCTTCAAATCCATAATTCTAATGGATGTTATTAGAAATATGTTAGTAGTAAATGTCTTCAATAACTGTTAACTTAAAATGAAAGGCTTGTATTCTATTATACTATCTTTCTTTTGGTCTCCTTCAATAGCGGTTCTTATTTCTTTAACTGCTTTATGTAATACTTCATCTATATCATCTTCATCTACATATTCATCAAAGTCATTCATAAAGTAAATCTCTCCATAGCTACATTCATTTTTCCATATTCCTTTTCTGGGAGTTTTGCCACCAATTGAACTTCAATATCAAGTTTAACTCTATAATTTAAATCATCTTCTACGTCTTCATAAATCAAAGGTAGTAATTCTTCTTGTTCTTCTGTTATTATGTCTTCTATGCTTTTCAAACTAAATGACACTCCCTCTCTCATAATACAGTATTCAATTTTGTATATCTTGTTTCTTGACTTCATCTGTCTTGCCATTTTAGGACCAAGTCTTGAAATCTTGTATTTTCACTCCATGTAATATGTATGCTTTTACCATGCACATATGTATAGGATGTCATTGCACTCACTTCTGCAGCTCGCGGTCCAAAAGGGTATCGTAGCTTAACGGCTGTTTCTATAGGTTATCAGCCGTAGTGCTCTAACCACAGCCATGGATACTCTCGCTATCCCAGGGAATGCCACATCATCAGTCGCTGTGCCAGCCGGTCTCGCGACTGAGCCCCGTGTAGATCTAGATGATCCCATGGGTTCAGCCCCGGTCACGGCATACTTCCAATTCGTGCAGCAGAACATTCAGCAAGTGTACAATGGTAACGAGGATGCCATCATTGCTGAGGCTGAACGAAGGCACAAGGAGGTATTAGCACAATGGATGGACACGGTAAAAGCCAAGTTCCACCAGGCGATTCTTGAGGTAGAAGGCAGACACCATGAGGAGGTTAGTTCAGTGAAACAGCTATGACAAGTTGCAAGCAGAGCTTAGCGCTGCCAAAGCACGTATATTCAAGCTAGAAAACGACAGAGCATTGGAAGCTGAAGCGAAGAAAGCAGAGACGGATTCTCTCCGTACACAACTCACATTCGAGTGTCAGCAAACAGTGAATGCGATCACAGAGAGTGCTGAACAAGGTGTAGTGAGACTTCGCGCAGAGTTCGATGAACGAGAGCTCAAACTCCAGCGTGATTTGAGAGAGGCAGAAAATGAAAACTATAGCCTACAACAAATCATCGATGACTTGAGGGCAGGCAACAAAGTCACTGATGAACCAGAGTATGCCCCGACAAGTGTAATTGCTTCGCCAATTGAAACACCTAGGGAAGGCGAGCGTGAAAAGAAAGGTACCTTAGAGACCATTGCTGCAGAGGCTAGTGCGCGTCTGAGCGGGTTGTTTGGACCCAAGGTGCCAACATCACCGGTGATGCCCCAATCGGGGCAGCCGCTCCAATCAAGCCGGTGCTTCGAGTTTACGGAGGTACTGCAGCAGATGGTGGCAAGACGCCGACTCACATATTTCACAGCCCTGCACCTTCAATTCGTGAGCCCCACAAGCCAGCTTCGTCAGGTGCCATCACCTCCTGAGCAGGTGATTGAACTGGTCAAGTCACTCACTCAAAGAGAATCGGATGAGAAGCCAAAGGTCAAGGAAGCAGATCATATCAAGTTGAATGATATGCCAACCCCTGAAACCTATCGGCAATGGAAACATCATGTGAGGGACGAAATCAAGTCATGTTCTGACAAACCAGATGCAGCCTGGGACTAGTTGATGGAGGTTTACAACACCGTTGATGAGAGAAAGGTTCTGGAAGAGCGGTTGTCAAACCCCGGTAAGTTCACAACGTTGGACACCAAGCTGGCGGCCGCATTGACCAGAAGTGCAAAGGGTGATCTAGCTAACCGAATCATCAATTACAAAGAAGAGGAGGCAAAGCTAGGCATCCAGGTTCGTGGAAGGATGATTCTTCTCATGTTTGATGACTATTTCAAGACCTCAGAAGAAGCAGGTAGCCTTTACAGGGTTGAAGATCTCCTCAATGTGGTGAAGGTAGGCGACACCGTGGCGGATTTGAAGCGCTTCATCAACCGCTGGGACGCTACCATCGCCGGTATGCCCGAACCACCGCACGAAAACGTGCTTCGGGACATCCTTTTGAGGCAGATCCGTATACTAGCACAGTCTTGAGGTATGACATCGATCTGTTTGATCGTGCAAAAGAAGGTGACCACCATCGGTCTTACAAGTTCCTACTGCAAAGCATCAAGGATTTGATAGATCGGGAGCGCCTCCGAGAGAACCGGTCACGCATCGCTGAGCGAAACCGGCTCAAGCCAGGTGACCGACGTGAGAAGAACGCAGCTCCAACAGTTGATCCTCGGCGAAAGCGTTCACCATCGCGTGGGCGGCCAACTTCCCGGGAGAAGGGAATTTGTTGGGCCTTTTTGGAGGGTAAGTGTGCAAAAGGGAAGGATTGCAAGTTCAAGCGTGAGAAGCCCAAACGTGACCCTTCCAAGAAGCGTCAACCATCTCGGGAGCGGAATGAGTCGAGGGACAAGAGCACAGACAAAGAAAAGAAGCGTATGACTAAGGAAGAGATGGCAAGAACCCCTTGCAGGTACGATCAGCAAGGTACTTGTAGGAGAGAGGACAAGTGCTTTTTCAAACATGGAGAAAAGGCAGCGCCGGCTCCAAAGACGAAGCCACGGAAGGATTCCCCAAAGCCAGGGAAAGCGAAAGGGGACCCTAAGAACGCTGCCATTTGCCTAAGCAATCGGTTTGCATGTCTAGCAACTGGTGTGCCTGGTCGACCCTGTCTCAAGAAGCTCTGTCTTCCTCCAGCACGGAAAAGGTCCAAGTCACTCGCCCGAAGGATTACGTTCGTCATGAAGCCTGAGATTCGCACAATAACTGCTCGCGGGGAACACTGCAAGATGGTCAAACGTTCACGCAAGTACTACTAATTCCGTCGCGCATCTAAAAAATAAGAAAAATCGGCCAGGGACATGGTTTGGGACATAGTAGTTTTTTGGGGCTAGTTTTTTTTGTGGATTTCTATAAATGCAGTGCCAGAGGTCTAGCACCTATGTTGTGGTTTGGTTTGATATGTGTTGCGCTGGGTAAGGAGGATCGAGTGCTAGCCGTATGACACACACACTAGACTTGAACTGAAACAACAAAAATATACATAAATAAACTATATATATAATTCGGAATATACACTATACAGCGCAACCAACCGTTGCACTGTGCACATCAAGACTTAGTGATTCAGAAAGAGAGAATGACAAAACCAAATGTTAGTAGATCCAATTTACCCATGAGCAATGGGCCATGGATGATGATGATGGTGGGCCAAGATGGTCACTAGTTCAGAGTGTTTCATTTGCACCCGTGCCAGAGTCAAAGAGGGCTGCTTCAAAGAGGAAGCAGGGTGTGTACAGAGCCGCGTCACAAGGTGTGCTGTGGATCTGGAGTCGGAATAGCGAAAAACTATACCACAAGTTGACTGTCAGGGATGCCAGCGCTGACCAAGATCTATGCGTGGCCTCCTTTCCTGGGGTCAAGGGGGCAGCCAAGTTGAGAGGACGGAGGAACAACACTGTTCTTCCAGAGGAAGACTTGGTTGTGTTGAAGCAGGAGTGCATATCTGATTCATTGTGCATGAGCATTGTTGGCGGCCCTATCATTGAAGCCGACAATTCCTGTTTTCCTGCTACCTGCTACTTCCGAGATATAGAGGAGATTCTGGCTTGTTCATGTAGATGGGATGTGGGAAAAAACCACATTCTGGAGATTGAAGATGAGCATGAGAATACGCAAAACAAACGCAATACAACAGGTTGTGGAACTGTTGTGGAACCTGCAAATAGGGCGAAGGCAGGTTGTGAGGAGTCCAAAATTGATGTGGCAATCAAACATATCTCGATTGCTTTGATGCAAACAAGTCAGCAAGCAGCACTGGACGAGCTCAATCATTTGCACAGCTGGCTAAAGGTTCCTTGGTAAACTGTCATTTTGAATTTGGAAGTGGACCCTTGTTTTCATCTTAAATGTTCACCTGTTCTGTTTTGGTTTTGGTTCATCATTTTTTTGAGACTAGATGCTAGGAAATAGGAAGGGCCTGTAAGATATACAGTATATACAAGGACAACAAATTCAATTCTGATCTGAGGTTCTGGAAGGACGCCAAGTAAAAAAAACCGGTGGCTACGAGTACAAGCCTGCTTACATGTTGGACGCAGTGCTTCTTTCTGACAGACTCAAAACAGTGGACGAGTTGGAGCAAGTTGTCCATGAGCTCCTTGTTTGTGGTATTCAGTATTTTGCGAATGTTGAGATTCGAGATACTTTGGTGGTAAGGTTGTTTGACCGAGCGTGACTGAGTTGAACTTTTGTTGCTGGACTTCAATTTCAGGAGCCTGTCGATGACTGTTGGGGAAGAACTTCATGCCCATCTCACATTGCAAGCGCTTCGACGGTTTTACTTTAAAGACTTGTTTCTATATGTGTCTGCATTCTATATACAGTAGTTATATTAGATATATATGTATATATAATATATATATTGTTGATTATTTGAATTAATTATTTGTGTCTCCATTCTAAAACCAGAAACATGTGCAATTTGTATGGTCCCCTGGCCCAGTGGCTTACAGTTCACTGACACAAATCCTACTAACAAGTTAGAAGTTTCCAAGGATATCATTGTTCCAAGAAAGAGCGCCTTGTACACGTGGCGCATCAACATTGATCTCGCAAGCATCCTCTTTGCGCGTCGACATTGGTTTTCTTCTTCAACATCATGGTATATACACTGTCGTTTGGACTCTTCACCACAATTTGGTAGAGATTACCTCATGAGCGAAGTGGATGTTTGGTATCCGGAGGGATTTGAGAGCTGGAAAAACATTGCCGACGGCTTGCGCACACGCCTTTTGGTGGGCCAAACGATTGGCGCTAGAGCTTCTGGTGTGGTCATCAAAACGCACAAACTTTTACACCAGCTGGAGTTGGATGCCTGTCAAGTGGTTCAAACATGCTTGTGAGTTTGACATTTTTTGGAGGGAAATGTAATGCAGGTTCATAGGCTCAGCTCTGCAACTCTTCTCTCACTCTAAATATCTGAAGCTTAGGAGAGCGAGAAGCTGGCATTCACCCTGAGCAGATGCTTGTCTCTGCTGTTTGACTGGGGGGCAGAGTCTGGGGTGTACAAGTCACCAAGCTCCTTCATCAAGGACAAGCTTCCTTGGGATACTTTGTTCGGGATGGCACTACCAATGCCAGATATGGACCACGGGCTTCATCACGTATCTCTCCTACGCATTAAACACGTTTTGAATGAGTGAGAGAAGTGATGTAAATTGAAACCTGGCTGCTACTATCCTTGGGGCCCAAACTTTTTGGTTCACTTGGGTAGAAGCCCCCATAACAACAACCAATAACAAGTTTGCCGCACCACTTGCAGGTAATGGAGTGCCTAGAGGCACACTTTTCGTGGGAAGATTGGTTTCAACCGCACCTACACTCCTTGTGCCTCTTCTTCAGCAACATCAGCCGGTGTCACCGCTTCGCCAAGAAGTGCATTGTGCAGAATCCGAAGATCACCGTTTCTGAGAGCAATTCATGAACTGTGATTCTAATTAACACGTTGTCATTGTCATTGTCCATGGAACAAAGTTAGATGAAGCTTTGGTCCTAAATCAGGAAGGCTTGTTATATCATGTCTTTGTTTATGTGTATATACATCCGTGAAGTTGAAGTGACTTCTCATTTGTCGCAAGGATGAAAACCTTCGATCATCCTTCCAGTCTATGTTTGAGACCACCTGCCCTGTCCTCTATTCGAAGCGCTGGCAATATGTGTGCCTAAACTCTAAAACTGCTGTTGTTATTTTTTTTGTGGACACGTTTTTGTGACTTTTTAGTTTTGACTTGTCTATATAATGCTGAATGCAGCAGCAATTGGCATTTGATTTGCTTTCTGGTATCTTTTTCCTTTTAGGTACGAAGCACTTCGATGGGTTCTCAGTCGCCGCGAAGCGTTTGCATTCCTGCTCGCAGACATTGAAATCCAATCTGACAGCAAAGAAATGACTCAGCAAGAGATTGATATGCTGCTAACAGTGGCCAATCCCGACTCGACTGAAGCCATCATGTTCTGGGCAACCGCGCAAACAGTTGCTGTTCTGTCGGACTGGGGTGTGAGTTTTTCGGTCTGGTTTCATTCCTGTTCCTGCTCTCATCAAGAAAGTGACAAGGAGGCCAAACAATGCAGGCTCAAAGGCAGGCGATCTATTGAGTTGGCCTGTGGGGCATGGGCTGAGTTTGTCAATCAGCTGCACTCTTTGAACCTGTCAAGAGATGCAATGAAGGCCCTTTCAACGCTGGAGAACCATGAGAACGGATACAAGGAATATGCGCAGTTTCTGGTGAGATCATTTCAAGACTGCAAGGCAGCTATGGAACTACGTGCTCGGCAATCCTTTTCGTTTTGGTCTACTATGCCATTCAGCATGTTGGAGCTGTGTCGCCACCACATTGATTCAACTTGCGATGAGACATGGTCTAGACACAGGGCTCTTGAATTGATGAATCTGTTCGACACCACTGAGGATAAAACATCACTCGGTGTGATCAGCTGGTTCTTTTTCGGCAACCAAAGCAATCGCTCTCACATGGAGATGTGGTCTTCTTTGGGGGTTCAATTGGAGGATTCTTTGCAGCAGCTCCTCTTGGGCTATTCTCTATCTCTCACTTGCATGCAGCGTTTGGAAGGAAGGCACCACTTGGTGCACATGGCAGTGGCGAGGGGGCGCGCTTTGAAACCGGCAGGCCTCATGGCATCATTGCGGCGAAAGCAAAATGGTGATGTCCACCATGAGAAATTTAGAGAACTCCTACCAGAGCTGTTGAATGGGTTTGACCTTTTAGTGCCACAGCAGCAGTGGGCCTCGCGTAGGCAATTGCTTGACATCATCTACGGATCTGGTTTGGACCAGCTACACCCAGACATGACTGTAGCAGAACAACAAATGGCCAGGCACGTTGAACTTTCAGAACAGCTGGTGCAGCAGCGGGGTCCTCCTTCAAGGACAGTGCCTTGTCAACATGAAGTGTTTTATGCTAGTGCTAGAACTGGGGGTGTAGTGCGCAGTGCTGATGCTGTGTGCACTGATTTGTGTGCAGCGTGGGTGGAGGACATGAGCACTCACACTCCCTTCCAAGGCCACCATTCAGTCAGAACACTTGCAAAAGGTATTCGGCGATTACGCTCTCACAGATGCTATCTATGCGACGCCAGCTCCAAGATCAGGAGGCAGTGGCAATGCGTTCGCCGAGTTCATAGTGTTCAAAGTTGTTTCTTTGCATCCAGACCGGAGAAGTTATCTTCAGCGGTGCTTTGCGTTGTCAAGAGATGACCTGACCTTAGTTGCTTAGTTGCTGGATCACATGGGCAGTCGGCTGTCGGCGAGTCGGCTGTGCGGCAATGTTGTGCATTTGGTAGTGAGTGAACAGAAGTGTTGTTGAGTCAGAGTCAAAGGTTGGCAGGTTGGGAGGTTGTAATTAAGTGCTCAAGTTGAAGTTGAAAGCTTTCTGAACAAGCTCCAATGCCAGTGCTCCTTGACTGCTGCGCAGACTCTCGAAAGTGTAGGGTTGACTTGACTTGGCGACTTGACGTTTGTGTTCCACACCTTCCGCCATGGCAGCGTCTTTGCTTGGGACTGGTATGGGGATTGCTTCAATCACTAGGCACTCTACTTTCGAATCTTCGTTTGTCACACAGTTTGTGGATGGAGTGCACGAGAAGTTTGTGGAGCTGTGCCTGACCCTCAGGGAGCAATTCCAGGTGCCACCACAACGACCACCAGTGTTCAGCCTGTCATTGAATATGAACTTTGGCAGTGGCATGACCGCACGTGCAACAAGCTTCGTTGAGCCTACACCGCAGTCCCCGCCCATGCCCACTTCAAATCATCAACGCCACGTACATTCTGCCAGGATCAAAAATTTCATGATTCATGTGCAGCGGCGCTTCCAAGTTCTTGCGATCAATTTGGGAGGCTTGGGCACATCGATGTTGGTAGTGGATGCTTGCTTGGGAAATGGCAGAGGAACGGTTAGCACTACGCTCACGGTATCACCCCTTGATTATCCAAATCATGGGTCTGAGAATGAGTCGAATCCTGATTCTACCAATGTCAATGCCGTTGCGGCTGCCAATGACAATTCCAATCCTGGGCCAGCTCTGCCTACATCAGCATCGAATGATGTGAATGTGAATGTGAATCGTGTGGGAAGCCGCAGTCAGAGTCACAGTGAGCATTCAATTCCTCCTCCGGGGACAAACTTGCCAGCTCTTCATTCCTCTGTTTGGAACAATCGCCAACGCCGCGCTCGTGTTGGTGAAGATGAAGATCATGATCAGCGCAGGTCTATTCAGTGGGGGCCTGTCCCTCCAGGGGAAATGGCACGCTTTTTTGAAAGAAGCCGCAGTGGTCCTTACTAAGCCATCGTTGACTGGCCCAGTGAAGAACGAATCAACTTGGGACAGTGAAGAATGAATCGAACTGTTTTGTTCCGGCCCAGCCATTGGTGGCTGATTGGCTGACAATCTATGTTTAGTGCTAGTTGGTGTTCTTTCTCACTGTTGGTGTTTTGTGGCTACAGCAGCGCCACAAACAAAGACCAACGGTTCAAATGCTCTTTCTGAAATTTGGCTTGCCCAGCACTGCTTGGGGTTAAATGTGTATGTGATGGGCACAGTACAGACTTTCAAGCCGAGGTCAAAATAAAATTTCCAGTTGCCACGGGTTATCCCTGCCTCAAGCACTGCTAAGGCTAAGGCATTTGTGCATGTTTCCTCAGCCGCCACTGCCACTATCGTGACTCAGGATTGGCGAAATGCTATGGCAGTAAACATCTTGGGGACAGTGGAATCGGAGAAGCCGGGGAAAGAACATCTACTGCCTGAATTCACTTCCTTCCAGAGCTCTATTGAACCACTCCTGGTGAGATCCTTTTTCCAGGATGATCGGTGGCTACAACTGAGAAAGTTCACCCAGGCTGCAGAGGGGTACTACTGGGTTAATTGGTTGGGTTTCGAGTTTGGATCTAGGTGTTTGCCCCATTTAGGAAAACTTAGAGGCATCGGGGAGTTGTGAACTTTGAGCAGGTTACTCCTGTTCTTGCGCTATCACCTGCTTTGGCCCTGGCTGGAGAAGATTCAGATGAAGAGTGCCAGGCCCCTGTGGACACTCTGATCATGCACCAGGCGCAAGAAGTTTGCTCAGCAGCTCTGCGTGTAGCCGGTTCAATTCCTCGTGACACAAGCAAAGAAGTCATTCGCTGGCTTCAGCAGCACAATTTGTTGGAGATCTTGGCTGATGGTGAAATGGTACTGACACGAGAAGCTGTCACGCATGGCGTTTGTGTATAGGAGACGTTTTGGAATCCAGTCTGAGGACAGAGCGTACTACTCTGGAAGTGCAAGCAGGTTTGTCTCACCAAGGGTGGAGATTTGTGGCGGATTTTCGGCAGGCCAGCATACAATCCAAAGTGGCAGCTGAAGGCAACCCAAACGGATACTATGAACTTCTTGTGCATTTTCCAGAGAACGTAGCTGCATATGAGGAGTCAGAGGAGCATGGGTTCAATCACAAACAGAGCGAATCCTATTATCAAGCTGTCATGACTGCAATCATAGCACATCCAGAGGTCCTCCAAGATGTGCCGCCCTACAAATCTGTCAGCTTCTACACCATGCTGCAGCAACACTTCCTAGACGATTCATGCCCAGATCCCAGGCTTGAAATAGAGAGGAAACGCCAGAGAACCAGGATTGGGTGAACTAAAGTGCAGTTGAGTGTTTCTTTTAACCTAAACTACCTCAACTCAGCCAGCAGTTTTCATTTTTCAACCTTGAACCCTGAACCCTGTTGAATGAATTTATTTTGTTTTGTTGTCTGTCTGTCCTTGAAGGAAGAACCGTGTGCCTTGTCAGCCAAGAGCAGCGCAACATCAAGATGAGTCTGGGGTGATTCATATCACTGATGATGATCCTGAGCCGATACATATAGATGTTGATTCTGGTGCTGACTCCATCGCCAAAGAGAGTGTGCCAGAGCAACCCACCGCTTCCTGTGATGCTACTTCTTGTAGGGCAGAAGCTGCTGCCCATTTTTGGGAGAGAATAGAGCTTGAAGCGCAAGAAACGGGGTCAGCGGAGGAGCAAGGACACATGCTGGTGTTTGCTACTGTTGCTTTTTTTCTGGTGTGTGTGTGTACTGCCTGATGTCTATAGTGTATATATAGTGTTGGTTATTGTTTGTTGGAATGCATGTAGTGGATTTGATTATATAGTTTGGTTTCTAAGATTCTTGAACCCTGGAGTAGCAAGTGAAGCAAGCAGTGAAGACGCAGCACAACCTGCAGATCCAGCTGTGGACAATGCACTCCTACCCCAACCAGCTGCGGCAGATGTTGAAGACAGAGCCGCTGAGGTTGACCCACCGCCGTGGGACATTCTTTTCCCAAGACGCAATGTATATCGGAATGCGATTGTAGAGTATGCCTTGCCTCATTTGTTACGCTTGCTAAAGGACCCCCAGAACCGACTGACAAATTCTAGAAGTCTGGTAAATGAAGCTCTTGAACTGTGTAGACGCGATGGAAATTCCTTTTGGGGTTCACATGATGTGTACTCCAGAAAACGAACTGCAGTTGATGCAATTCTTTGTCATTACTTTGGAACACTTCAGGATTATGTTGCCGGCAGAGCAATTGTCCCTTTGTGAAATTACCAATATGTGTCACTGGAATCTTGCAAAACTACAAGATTCAGTAGTCAGTCAATAGTTCTGTCTGACGCCTGCAAAACAACAAGTCATTGTAGTCCGTCCGTCCAAGACTGACCGCCCGTTGTGACAATTTGGCATAATTACAACAGTTATATACTCAGCAGATGCAGTTGTTTTGTCTGTTAAACTAACCTCTGAGTCTGAGCCTCATTACGGAGGAATGGTTCAAGACTCAAGGCAAGAGGAGGTGACACAGGGAAACTCAGCTCAGCTTCAGCTCCATGGCTTCCTCTTCGAGGCGGACACGGAAAGTTGACTCATTGTGTTATGCTCAGTTCTATTTTCTTTTGGCACAGGCTGAATGACTGAACCAGTGAAGAATAGAAAAACGTTGATTTGTAAGAAGATTCAATGCTGCCTTGCTAGCTAGGCAGCTAGAACACGTGAGTACCATCAATTTGCTAGGTCCGCTACTACAGGCTCTACAGATTCTGCCGCAACTGATTCAAAACGGAGGCCAACCAAACTCATTCTTTCTTGACATTTGTGATGCAGTCGTGTGTTGTGCTTGTGGCTTGTAAAACATGTGTGCCAGGAGATTGACAACGCAGAACACAAAGCAGCCGGCGTTGGGTAACCAACTGTGCCTCGCTTCCATGGACACAGTCATGCTGCAAGCGTGGAACAGGAGAGTTGAGTCTCTTCTCGATGTCAAGGACTTGACACCAGTTGCATCCAATGTAGAAATCAGAACTGAATTTTCAGGGGCAGGAACTGCTGAGCAGGCGTTCAGTGCTGCTGCGCAGATGTTCAATTTGAATCACTCTCAGTACGATCAGATTAGACTCGACTTTCAATCATTTGGAGACTGGTCTTCCAGTGCCAGAATGACAGCAAGTTTGAACCAGCCGCACACCTGCCAATTTGGTGATATCATGGGGCTAGTGCCTCAACCTTTGAGAGACCAGCTGCAGTCAACCATCTCAGAGAAGGCCAGCAAAATGCAAGAGTTGTTTTGCCTCACACTGCACAAAACACAGTAGACTATAGAATGTAGAATGTGACGGCAAAGGGTAGTACTATGAGTGTTCACAGTGGTTTCCTTTGTCTGGAGGTAAAGATTTCACGCCGTGAGCTTCAAGAGAGTCTTGGCCTATCAAAAAAACATCGAAGGCAGATATTTCCAGAAAGATTGAAGGATTGTTTCTGAACAACGGTATCTTTGAATGCATTAGCATTGCATTCGCATAACAAGATGTTCAGTGACCACTTGACAATAACAAGTCTGACATAAATCCCATCATGCGTACTGACATTGAGGCACAACAAGAACAAGCGTTGGGAAGAAGATTCCGAAGAATGCCACAGTAACTATCACCAACAAAGACGTCAAAGCATCATTGAAGGACCATCTTAGAGTTTTGATCACTACTGAACTGAACGTTGATCCTAATTCAAGGGATGATGTCCCTTTTCTCAGGAGTTGTTGACTTCAAAGTCGGATAGCTCCAAGATCACAGTGAAGGTGACAAGAAGGTGTGTGAAGGGTTTGGTAAACATAAGCAGAGTCTAGGCATATGTGCTAGACGTTTCAGAAAGGTCTAGCATATATGCTAGACCTTTTAGAAAGGTATAGAAAGGTCTAGCATATGTGCTAGACCTTTCTAGACCTTTCATTTAGACCTTTGCTAGACCTTTTCTGCTAGACCTTTCTAACCTTTGCTAGACCTTTCTAACCTTTGCTAGACCTTTCTAACCTTTGCTAGACCTTTCAGACCTTCTGCTAGACCTTTCAGACCTTCTGCTAGACCTTCCTGACCTTTGCTAGACCTTCTGACCGTTTGCTGGACCGTCTGTTGGAAGATTCCAATATGTCAGGCGATCAATGGCAGAATTACTGGAGTACACCAAGATCATGAGCGACAAAGTGAAGCTGAATGAGTGTGACCGGCCTCCTGCTCAGTGACTTTATATATATCTCACCATTACTATGTCACAAGGTCTGCTGCTATGTTTTTTTTTTTGCTGGCTAGGTGCTACAAATGTGGCAAGCCATGTCGCAGGATCTTTGCGAAGCCCGATGAGAGTGATTGTGTCCAGGTGCTTGTTGCAGGCAGCCCATGCACTGTGAGAAACCTAGCCACAGGAAACCAATATGCTGAATGCTGAGTTCATTTGAGACGTGAATAACTATAGTATATATGCATACCTGACCTGTACTCCAAGTTCCAAGTCAACTTAGGACTATTCGCTTTTTGGATCGGGTATGAAATTGTTTGGGGCCACTGTGCCATTCCTATTGGTGCTGGTAAAGAGTGTGCGCCAATCACAGCCGCATTTCTTCATGCACGAGAATGTGAAGGGCTTTCCAATTGAAGAGATCAAAGAGCTACTTCCAGGTGTCTATGTACAAACAAACAGTCTTGTTGAATAAGACAGCTGGGGTGTTGACCTTACTTGAGACTCAACTAAGGTTACGATGTCTGTCATGCAGTGATCAACCCAAGCAAAGATTGTGGTGTGCCAGTTGAACGATCCCGTCTCTATGCAATCTTCACTCGAAAAAAATGCAGTCAGGCTCTTTTGAATGAGTGCATGATATCAGTTTGTTTTATCTCTTGGGAATGTAAAGGTGTTTGTTTTGGCTCACTGCTGTTTGTACACAGGCAAGTCATGTCACTGGCAGAGTTGGTTGAGATGCTTCATCTAGAGCTGCCACAGAATATCACTTTGGACAAATTTCTCATTTGCGACAAGTCCGATCAAATCAGTGGTTTCGATGAGATCTCTGGGTCCAAAAAGAAACGTCTAGACCTCAAACCATGAGCTTGTTGACTTGCTTGCAGTACAATATTGCAACAAACAAAGGTATTACCAGGTCCAGGAGTTTCAGGAGTTCCGCACTGTTTATGGAAAACAAACACATGGCATTGAGCAAGGATTGAACCAATATCTACAGCTTCATCCTGGACGGCTTGTATATGACACGGTGCAAAACCCAGAGTTTAGGCCTAGGATGTCTACAGCACAGGGTGTGCTTCAGACTTTGACAACTGGAGTGTCAAGCCTTTGGTCAACATCGCGCAATAGATTCATTCGTGCTGGCCTCAAGATTGCAATTGTTTGTGCAGTAGTGCTAGCGCTGTAACTGCATTCTTTAGACTGCACACTGCAATCCACTGTGTAGTTCGGAGTTCTGATTTTGCAAAAGAAAAAACAATGTTGAGGTCAGAGTTGAGTTTTGTTGCTTGTTCTTTCAGAAATGATGTGCCTGCCTGGATTTGAAAAAACACTCAACAATACTGTCAATCTCTTTCCGATTATTTTACTAGTGTTTTGTTCTTGTTCTTAGATGGATTGGAATTGCTCTACGCTCACGGTCTTCAAGTGGAGCCACGGACAGCTCATCGAATGGGGTTGAAGGTGATGCAGTTCGGAGATCTTACCCACAGTGCCTTGTGCATCCTGTCTGCTTCCTGTATATACAAATCACATGGAACGGTGACAGGACCATTGGAATCATTGGATCATAACACTTTTGTGTACCTCAGTTCTTACACATTTTTACAGCTCTTTCAGCAAATTCTTGAGGCAAGCTTGCTGGAAACAGCATGCATGCTGCAGCCATTGGCAGGGCGTGCATTCACGCTCTGTTTTTCTGTGAGCTTACTTGATATGTCCTGCCAACTTCAAGAGAACTGAAGTTGAATTGATCAGTAGGCATGTACAGGGGCAAGCTCTGCACGTGTCTAAAGGCACACTGGCAGTGACAGTGACAGGTTCGAACTTGGCTTACAAGTTCAAAAAAGGGATCCCTACCATCAGGAACCAGGTCCTTTTCTTCAAGACTCTGTTTGGTAGTTTGGCATATGTATGTTTTAAATCATATGTTCATTGGAGTCCAGCTTGTGTTCACACCGCCTCATCTTAGCCATTTGTGTTTGAGCTACCAGTAGCACAGTAGAACAGGTTCAGTTCTGTGCTTGCATCCGCTGAGTGAGTCAGCTGACCTTTCTTTTGGCCTTATGTCTGGCCAAGATGAGGGAGATCAAGCCGCCATCCAAGCTGCTGAACCATCTGCAGCAGACATGGACCAAGATGTAGAGTACTTTGGCTTTTCAGCTCAGATCAGAATACACGTTTGCTCAAACACACACACACGAAAACTATATGCTTGGGTTTATCATTGTTTACTCAATCTAATTGATATTGTTCAGGTGTGTGGATTGTGAAGAGATTGTCAATATCAAAGAGGCAATCAAAGTGGGTGGTGCACGATGTGCAACACGGCGTTGCAAACGCTGTCACAATGCTAGGAAGAGTTTGCGGAGCTGGTACCACGCAGCAGGCCGCACCAAAGAATGGGAGAACATGTCTTTGGAAGATCGCAGGGAACTTGTGAAAAAAAACAAGGACAAGGGCTGTGGCAAAGGTCACAGACGTAAAGTCATTGTCTCAGAGGCGGCTGAATGTGTTGATAAATTACAATTGGCACAATCAAAACCGTTCCTCACAAAGAAACAGCTTCCTGGAAACAGAGGCGGCTGAATGTGTTGATAAATTACAATTGGCACAATCAAAACCGTTCCTCACAAAGAAACAGCTTCCTGGAAACAGCTTCCTGGCTGGTTAGTCTGTGCTAGCCAATGGAGTTGATTTCTATGTTGTTTTACTGGTGTCATTTGCATTAGACATTTGGATAATATACAAGTTTGCTGCTGCTGACCGCTGACAAACTGCTCGGCTCAGGTTCCTGAGTGCTTTGCGTGACAGGTACGATTGGTCAGATGAGGAGCTAGAAGCTGAATGGACTGCTGCTAAAGCGAACCCAACGGCTGTATGGGCTAAGGACGAGTATGGGGCTGACATCGTCAGCTTACTCAAATTTACCAAGTCGGCGAGCGCACGTGAGTTGCTACACAAGAAGAACGTGTCCACCAGTGAACAGGTTGAGGCAGAAAATGTTGCAGAAACCTTCAGTAGTTCCACGGTTGCACTTCCGGTGGGTGGACTAGCTATTAGCTGATTGGCTGTTAGATGACTTAGTTGAACACTCCAGTTCTGTAACTCAGACCTGGTTTTCTTCGCAAACAGCTGAGAACCAAAAAACCAAGATCACATACTATTGAACACTTGTTGGTGTTGGGTCCCTGTGTATATGTGTACTTATATGGGTGTATAATGGTGTGTATATTTATAGATACTTGTCACACTTGAAGACTCATCAACAGCTCCAAGGTATTGTGAACAACAGCAGTCTTCACATGGAGACAAGGATCTTTGACCAGTCTCGCCGCTGCCTTAAGTGATTTGTGAGCAATCAATACAGTAGCTAAATTACATATAACCAAGGGCTCAGGACCAAGGCACTACTATTACCACTAGCATTGAGGGTGTCACACTTGTGTGATTGCCACCTGCTGCAGGCGTGAACCATTTTCAAAGTATGCCGAGCCTACCTGGAGGAGAGTCGTTGGAGCTCAAACCCGCTGCCAAGGCAAAGAGAGCTAAGAAGGGCAAGGGTAAGGGCGACCCTCCACCGGAAGATTCCCCACCCAGAGAAGATCCACCAAGAAAACGAAAAGGTGATGAAGAGTTGTTTCAGCTTGATCTGAGACGAAAGCGGATTCAAGTGTCGCAGAACACCGATTCCAAGTTGCGCATAGTAATTATTTTCTATTGTGATGTGTAAATGTTGACAGTTGAGGACATTAACATACATACATGAACCGAACCATATACATGTAGCAGCAGTAGCAGTGGTCCACAGTTCACCCTGCTCGCTCACGCTGTAGAACATTTTTTGGGGGACTGTTGAGTGACAGGGAGGGAACGTTATCTGGGTTTGTGACTCTGATGTGTGTTGAGCTCAGGATGCAGAAGTTGAGGAGTATCGCCCCCACGTACAAGAGCTCTTGGCCATCACTAGTGATGTTGATGCGTTACAAGATCACCGTGCACTCCTTGCGAACAGGTGGCGACAGGTGGAAGGCTTTACACAGGAAGGCTCTCCAAGTAAGCTCTCTCCAACGACCCGCAAGCAAGACCAAGTCGGATTTCTACACCCAAAAGGAGTTGGGTGGGGGTGCCATCAAGTCTTACCAGAAGAAGTTCAAAGGCCTCATGCAGTCAGTGACCAACGCAGCTGACCGTTTGACTGAAGTTCATAGGGAGACAGTATGTATCCTGGAATTGGTTTCCAACACCTTGTGTATGTGTTTTTTGTGTTTTAATGCTATTTGGGTTGGTGGCCAACTTGACAGTTGCATGTGCTTTTTCGAATATTGTTTCAGGTGCAGACGCTGACTGTCCAGATCCAGATCAGGATGCGCAGGCAGAGTCGGCAAAGCATGGACAGAATGTGCCCAAGTTGCCCAAGGAGAATCGTCGAAAACGGCAAAAGGCTATCACTGATGGCAAGCCTGATGACAAGGAAGCCGATGCGGCTGATGCTGCCCCCAGTGGTGGTGATTATGAAGAGGTGACAAGGCGGTTCACACATTTTCCAGACAGTTGTCTTTTGAATGACTACATGAGCCTCTACATGGAAAAGTGGCCACGCTCACGTGATGAGTCATTCTTTTCTGGGGCCATGCAACATGGAGTGCCACTGAGTCCTTCATCAGTTCCTCGTGGGTTTTGCCTCCATGAATGTCCTTCTCCTGTACTTGGCCAGATTCCCAGAGATGACATCATTGAGGAATTGAACAATGATGACAAAAGGGATGTCAAGCTTCGTCGTGGTACTGAGATTCCGCATGTGGAAGAGTCTTAGCTCTCAAATTAGTGAGTTTTTGAAACCCTATGGAAGCCACTGTGTGCTATGATTCATGGCAACATAGACATAGACTATATATATCTATATATAGTTGTAAGTTGTTGCAGTTGCACGCTTGGCCTATCATTGGTCAGCCAAGGTGTTTCAGGAGGATGCATTGGCTGATTTGCGGCACACTTTGGCGGGGTCAACCAAGATCATGAGCATTATCAGCCAGCTTCCACAAAAGGAAGACATCATCAGGCAGGGCACCTTTGCCAAATGCTGTTTCACAGTATTTTTATGGTGTGTAAAACAAACCCAGCTGCATGCTGTTCTAATGATACCCTGAATGTCCTGGCGCCTGTTCATGAGCTTTTTTTCGCCAGGAACTTTTCTATGAGACTGTTCTACACCAAGCTTTCCTGGAACAATATCACTTACACGGAATTCTTGGCTCCATGTGCAAAAATGCAACTTGCTGGTGAAAAGGTTCTCTTCGCGGCACCCTACACCACAGTCAGTGCAGACCTTGCTTCTACCTCCCCTACCACTCCGCCAACTTTGACTGCTTTATGCAAGCACATGATGGATATGACTCTGAAGAACTTGGAGACTGGTGGAGGTTTCATGATACAAATGAAACCAGGTGATGTTGTGTGGATTCCAGGTGGCAGCATTGTTGGTGAGTTCAACATTGACTCCGAGAAGACTGAATGTGGAATCTTCAAGTCCTTGCAATGGATTGCGATGACAGAACGTGAATGTCAGAATGAATTTCTGACATCCACAATTGAGAGCCTCAAGTCCTTCCTGGCAAAGTGTTGCGAACCATCCCAGAAACAGGCTCAAGACCACTTCAAGGTACGGGCATTGGGATATACTGTAGAAACAAAGCTAAAGAAAGTTATCTGTTGAAGTTGAGGCAAGGAACATCTCAAGATACAAAGTAAAGGTCACACTGATCACTGATCATTGACACAATGAGCAGTGAGTTTACTTAGTTTTGAATTTTGAACATTTAAGGTTTTGGACATCAGTACGTCACCCTGCAGTTGGCGATTCAAACCTTCACACGGCTGGTCAGCATCAACCAGATCAAGCAGGAGCAAGAGGAGACACGCCTAGAGGCCAGGTTCTGGATATCAGCCTGGTTCTGCTGGGCAAGTGGGGTGAGCAAAATTGGTATTTGTTATACTCTTGTTGTCTAGTTGTTCTGGAAACTGAAAACATGTAATCAATGAAACCATTGCTCATTTATAGGCCTCATGCCAAGGCTAAGGACCCTGAGAAGGTTTGTTAGAAGCTTCCAACCCTGCAGAGGCTGCCATGAAGACACACGCTCGAGCAGTTCAACATACTCAGGGCTTGGAGTCAGCTTTACCGCAACCGGCGTGGCGCCTGGCTTCGGCAGCACCCGCAACACCTCAGCAGCACCAGCCAGCAGGAACACAGCAGACCGAGCCGCCGCAAGAACCAGCAACTCCAGCTCCAGCTGGGGCGGAGACAGCAACCAATGAGTCACACAAGCAACCGCAGCAGCAGCTACAACATGGC